>WBNH01001238.1:92495-136340 GCA_013401255.1 Urocolius indicus
GTGGGGAGCAGGTGGTCTTAAAGGGCTGGTCGGACTCTTCATCTCTGTACCATTCTGTGTTGTTTTGTTTTGGTTCTGGTTTTTGGGGTTTTGTGTTTTAGTTGGTATTAAATTGTTTTCTTCCCCAAGCCGAGTAGCCTGGTCTGTTTTGTCCTGCACCTTAAGCGGCAATTAAGCCCTCCCTGCCCTTTAGCAATCCTTAAGTCTTCGGTACTTGAGGCTAATCGTGGTCTTTTGTTCCCTGATGGGCCGAAACCACGACATGCTTTAGCAAGGGGGTTAGACTGGATGATCTCTAGAGGTCCCTTCCAATGGTCCCTACCATTCTGTCATTTTGTGATTGGGTGATACCAGAAACAAACAAACAAAAAGAACCAACACCATCCCTTAAGGTGGTTTTAATACAAAGACATGGAATTCCTTCCACTCTTTAGCTGAATCCATGACCGTTAAAATAACAGTCTTCATCAACAGTACTATGTAGCACTGGATAATAAAGAAAAAAAAAACAACACAAGTTTTTCAGGTCTGCTGCTTGAAATCTTCTAATGAATTTATCTCTGTGTTAATGACATTATCTTCAAAGAAATCATTGTTTCTCAGCAGATCAGATAATCAGGTGCAGCAATATCAAGATACAACTTTCATCAGAGGTCACCAAAATAATCATGACCATAGTAACTTGAAATTCCTCCAGCCTAGGGATGTTAGAGAAATGGTGAGAAGAGCAAGTAAGAGAAATTGTATGGGTCACCCTTGAGTTCCTACAATTGTTAATTCTGTACTAACTCTAGGAAACTTCTCATTTTCTTTCCTGGGTTTCAAGAAAGCTCTTACTAGCTATTATGAACCACCTTACTAGGTCAGACAACCTGCTCTACTCAGTCCTTAGTATCTAGGCACAGGAAAAACTGTACTCAGTGCAGAAGAGCACATGAGTCTGGCCACTACCTGCAGCTCACTCCTCTCCTGGTCCCCCAGAAGCTGCTACCATTGGATTAGGCATCTCGGAGATACATCTGTGCCTATTCCAGCTTTAGTTTCTGGCCTTGGTTCTGTGAGCTGGGAAGTTATCTGAGGCCTTTTTTGAACCCGGTCACACCGCCCATCTCTACCTCCTGTCACAACAGATCCTAATGTTCACATGTGCAAAAGCTGCTCCTTATGTGGTTTTCCCTTCCAATAAAGTTTCGTTTCAGCAAGCCTTGCCTAGTTTTAGCTAATATTGTGCGTTTTAGGCAACAACATCTCTCCCTTTATCAATCTCCCTATCTTATCAATTGTACTGTGGGAAACCTCGATAAAGGTTTTTCACAGTAAAGTGAACCTGTCTCTTCAATACCTTTCCTGATGATATCTTGCCTTTTGCTGGCTATTTCCGAAGCTGATGCACATGGAAACAATGTTTTCACATAACTGTCAGTAAGAATGCCAAAGTCTTTTATTATTTTTTAACTTCTGCTTTGACTAGTCCCTTTTTGCTGACCTGATGTGCTATTCTGCCATGTGTAAAACTGCCAGATGAAAAGTATATGTCTATGTATTGGATGTCCATGGTGATGCCTTGGCAGCATTTGAGAGGAGAGGCCACAGGTTACTCTGTGCTGGACACAGACAGTTCCAGTCAGTTCCAACAGACCCACTGCAGGGCACATCTGAGCCCAGAAGCTATTTGTGTGGAACCTCTGGGAAAACGTATTTAAGAAAGGGCAAAAAAAGTACCAAACAGAGAGAGGAAAAGGGAAAAAAAAAGAACGAGAAAACAGCAGAGGGAAGCCCAATGTCAGAGGAACAGACTGTGGACACCCCATACCCATCGCCATTGTACCACAGGAAGAGTGGTCACAAGTGAATCTGGAGTGAAGCCGAGCCTGTGAAAGGTGGGAGGAAAGACAGTGATGTAATGTCTTTTACTTGCCCCTACTCGAATTAACAACTATTTATTTTAATAGGCAGTAATTGAAATTAATTTTCCCCAAGCAGTCTGTTTTGCCTATGCTGGCAAGCAGTAAGCAATGACCATGTACGTATCTCAACTCATGACCTTTCCTTCCTGTTCTTCCCATTTTCTTCACTGTGCCACTGGTAGGGAAGAAAGCAAATGTCTCACAAGAAGATTAGCCATCAAGGCAGCCAAGGAAGAAATAAACACCTACTCCTCTCAAAAATGTACCTTTTTAGGATGACCTTTTCATGAAGAAGTAGTAAACAAAGTGCTTCTTGAATATTTATTTACAGCTTATACAATTTACCTTTGGGAACATAGCATGTATACCTTCAAAAAGCAGAGGCAGTACTTTCTCCAATACCTATGGTAAGAACAATATATTAAGAAAATAAAAGGTTATTTTCAGTAATGTTTGGAATTCTTTCAATAGCTCTGAACATGGCAGTCAAGAAGTCACACATGCTGTGATCCCAGCTGCCATATTAACTTCAGTGTAGATTTTCAGGAGAGATTAAACAAACTTCTCAAAAATTAAACATTGTTTCTGAACTTTAGTCCATTACTCAGAAAACTTTATTTTGTTACAAATTTTTGTGAAATGACATGGACATTGTTAAACTGGATAATAAAATGTTATTTTAAATAATCTAACCAGAATTTTTGACTTGGATTATCCTTAATTTTCCTACTTCTTCAATAAAGGCCAACAACAACAAAGCTGCAAGATAGCTTTAAAAAATTCACACAGCAAAAACAGCACACATAGGCAGCTACTCTCTGATGTCTTCCAGTCTACAACTGACCAATGAAGCAAGGAAATATATGCAAATTCTCTTGCATTCTTCTGCTACGTTTAGACACTATCATTGTTCCTAGAAGATACAGTAATAAGAATAAGCTTGCACACTTGCACACTTACTTGTACAGCTTATACTTCTGCTCTGTTAAGTTACTTTGCTTAGCAGCTAGAGAGTAATCAAGTCTCTCACGTCTACAAAGACTCTGCATCAGAGTTGGCTATTGCTGGGATCACTCCCCAAAGAGTTCAGCATCATGACTGCACAAGAAAATATTAAGTTGCTGAAGGATATTTCAAGACTGTCCTTACTCAACCTGTGATTCTGAAAGGATGCTTTTTCAATGGCTTAGTTTGGAAGGCAAGTGCCATGGTTCAAACCTAGGAGACAACAAAGCGCCATGCAGCAACTCACTCCCTCCCTCTCCTTACACCTCCTGTAGGAATCAAACAAAATAAAAACTTGTGGATTAAGGTAAGAACAAGCATAATAACTAAACTAAAATATAATAACAGTAAGAAGAATATAATAATAATTAAGAGAAACAAAACCTAAGAAAAAGACAAGTGATGCACAAAGCAATTGCTCACCAGCCACAGACCAATGCCCAAGCAACAATCTGCCCCCTCCTCCAGCTACTCCAATTTCTCTATCTCTCTTTCCCATGCCCAAGTGGCACAAATAGGACTGGGAATGGAGGTTACACTCAGTAGAACTCCTCTCTACAGTTCTGTCTTCCACACATTTTTCTCCTGCTTCATTTCGGGTTCTCCAAATTCTACAAATACTTTAGCAAATACCCAGCTGCTCCAAAATACCCCCAGACTGCAGTGTGAATATCTAGCAGTGTGGTCCTCTCCATGTTCTGCAGGGAAATAACTGCTCTAGTGCATGGAGCACCTCCTCTCCCTCCTCCTTGTCTCCAGCATTTTTGCTCTTTCATAAATACCTTTTCACAGAGGCACAACAAATTTCACTTATGTGCTCCACTTCAGTTGTGGGTCTGTTGCAGAGCTGGCTGTGCCTAGCGTAGGGCAGAGCCAACTTCTTATAGATGCCACCCCTGCAAGTCCTCCTCAAGTAGGAAAATGTTGCCACATAAACCCAATACAAAGGGCTACCATGTCTGGAAGTGTCAAAGTACTTTTGAATTCTTGAAATACTTCAGAGATGGTCTGCAGATACTGAAGGAAAGTAAGAAGCTTTCTTAAACAAAGACACGATCATTCAGCCATCTTCAGTGGCAGAATATTTTTTTCCAGTATTGAGCTAGCACTTAGTTTGCCTCTGCTCAGTGAAAAAAAAAAAGTGCCTCTAGTGACCTGGAAAAAAGCTTACTCCTTCCTCTCAACTCAAGACCCTTCAAGACCACTCACTGCCATAGTAAAGGAGGAAGACTGTCTGTTTTATTATTCAGATCAGCCATTTTAAAGATGACTACTGTAAATACAAAGCACCTGCCTAAGTAGAAAATGAACCTCAAGTATTTATAGTAGTTCACTGTCTGCTTCAGAGGATCTGAATTTGAGGATACATCAAAGTTGAAATCCTTTAAAGTACAAATCTGAACTTCCTACTCTGCTGATTTGCCATTTAATTTAGAAATTTTAACAGGAATTACAAGTAGTGAATAAGAAAGCATTGCACAACAATTAAACGACACTACTAAGTAGGGAACCATGGTCACAGCTTCTCAGAGTGTCCAGACTGAAGAAGTAGACACAGAATAATATATTCCCTCCTGTAAGCATGCAACGCTTCAGTACATCCAAGCTTTCCTCAGGAGAAGAAGAGCAGCGAGGGGCGGGTAGAATAATAATAATACACAGTCCCTGACAATAGTCAATTGAAAGAACTTTTCATGAATCACTGCACCCACAACACAATGTAAATAAAAAGAGTGAGCTGACTTCTTCCATGCAAGTCTTACTTGCTCGTGTTGATACTACTTAGAGTGGAAATCTAATATCCACATTGAGGTGTCTGTACATGGGAAACAAGTGCAACGTAACTTGCCCGGTAAATAAGATGCCTCGGAACTCTTCTGAGCTACAGTCTTGTTTCAGTACTACTTCTTAGTTCAATAACTCTAAACTTCACAGCAAGACTGATGTCTTTAACGTCTGCGAAGCACTCTAGCAAACATGCCAGTGTAAGTTCTGAGAATCTACACTATCTTACACAGTTTATACAAGTTTTACACAGTATGCACAACTACTTTAGCCTCAGAAGTTTTAATGAAGACACACAATTCTAAACTTCTTGTTTAGCCTCATTGTAAGAAAATATATAAAGGAAACAAAAGATTCAAATATCTCAATATCTCTGTACTTCAAGTTTTTCTTGGACAAATGATCAATGTGTATTTTCAAATAGCTGAGGGTTGCAGAACTTTCTTCCCATCTCTGCCCTCCCTTTCATTCCTCAAAGTCTTATCTGGGCTAAGCAAGGACCAAAACTTGTCTCTGGGGATATTTTGAACTAATTATTCTTGATAACCAGTTCTTGAAGCAAGCAACAGGCTATAGTGCTGCTATCAGGAAAGTACCTGTCCTTGCAAAAGAAAAGTGCTTCAAGCTGGCCAATTATAAATATTTAAAATCCACGATTCATCCATAGCAGAGGTATGTCAGAGCACAACAGATATTTTCTCAGGATTTAATCCACACAAGGTATTTGTTAAACCCAGGCATGAACTGGTTTCTACTGACTACACGGAATAAAAGTAGGAAATCCACAATTTCTTACTGTTTCTGATGTGAAGCTTAAAGGTTCATCTAGTGTAGATATGTGTAAAAAGGTCAATCCATGTCAGAGCTCCCTTTCATCAAAGGGACATGTCATCTAAATAAAGACCGCATCACTAAGGACACACATAAAAAAAATCTGCTTCCATTGTGATCAACATATATATTTAAAAAAACCATAATTCTGCAGTTCTGCTCTCTTTTAACTTTTTTTAGTGTGATACATGGACTTACAAGTAAACTTTCCCCCTTTGGTCTGCAGTGTAATTGGATTAATATGGACCCTTGTATCTGTAGAAGACAAAAGCTGCTTTTGCCCCTGCTTTCAGTTGCACATGACAGTCACAACCCTTCGGGGAAATTGCTGCTAATCCAAATCAAGTTCAAAGTCCAAAACACCCTGTGACTATATGTTATCAGTTTTGGATAGCAATATTCCTTGAAGCAAAGAAATAATTTCCTTTTTGAAAGTGATAGGGAGACAACAGACATTATTTTTCTTTTTCTAGCTTTACTCTCAAGAAAGCTTCATGATCTATATTGAGTAAGGCATGAAACACAGAAATTCCCTCCCAAATTAATCTTCTTTCCATCATTCTAATCAGTCTGTATTTGAAGAATCAAAACGTCCATGGGCTGACAGAATGACCTTTGCTCTCTGAAATGTCAGCACATTTCTCTGTTTTCTCAGAAGACTTCTTAACAGCCATTTCTTCAGTAAAATCTTGAACCACTGTTACCCGTGACAGCCACAGGTGAGCTGACTTAGACTCAATATTCCAAAACTGAGAAATTCCAGTATCACTTATTTAATGCAGGCACTTAGAAATTTGAATATTTACCTGCTAAGATACAATAGGAAACATATTTTTAGAAATAATGTGGGGTCTGTTTCCTAGGTTTTGGTTCATTGTTTTTTTATTTTTGCCCTCTCAGTTCTTTCATAATATTTTTCTTCGTGTTTAAAGGAAAGTGTTAAGTTCATGCAATGCCAGTTTACCTTCAACTTTAGTTTCATCACATAGGATTATTTTTTCCTATATACTGATTACTAGTTTGTAAAAAAAGCATATAAATATTAGCCACAACCACATTTTTTTTTTAAGGGAACAAGATGTAATAAGGTCATAAACAACAGCAAAACACAGATAAGCAAACAGAGAAATTTACCTTGCTGAGTATTCTGTTCTTGAGTTCGATTCACAGTGAGGTCCAGAGGGCAATCCTGTTCTTCCTGAAGGGAATTTTCCGTTTGGTTCATTTGGATACTTTTACATATCAGACTTGGTTCAAACGATGAACCATTTCTGTTCTCTTGAATTTTGCTACTTTTTGAAATGTACTCAATCGCAAACTGACGGATCATTTTTTTCATTAATTCCTGAGCAACTAGGGGAATGTTAGGATCACAGTTCTGAGGAAGATCTAGGAATAAAAAACCAACATAGGCAACAGATTTATTAAAATGTCAAATGCAATTACTTTTCTTTAAATAAGTACTTCATATAAGCACAATAAACACGTTTAATGAACATACTGAATGATATGTGTATTAAGTTTTTCTTATGAGCATTCAGAACAGGAGGTCACATGGAAGAACACGTTTAGCACACATCAGTAATTTTTACCTTATTCTTCTGTCATAGCATGGAAATAAAATTATTTAGGTTGCTAAATAATAGAGGTAGAATCACAATCTGTACTTGTTGCTAGTGAGTCATTTAAATTTGCACAATTTTCATTTTCAGTTTTGAAAATTAAGAATTTTTAATAGAAACAGTGAAAGTTAAATAAAGCTATAAATGGATACATAAAGAAGTTACTTGCAAAGAAGTGTAACAAAGCCAATTACTTTAAAAGTGTAGTTCTATAGATTGTCCTTTTCATAAGGCAGAACAGTTGGGAGTTTTGAGGAGCTGCTCTCAAAAAAAGACAAAAATTTGTTTCACCTACATATTAGATTATAAATTCCCGTTGTAGATTCAGGATTGCAACGTCAAAACTGACATGCTACTACTTGCAAGTGTCACAAATTGCAGTAATATAAGCAATTGAATTTCACAATGAAGTTGTAATTTTTTTATTTTATAATATTATAGTATTTTCAGAACATTTCCAGGACATTTTCAAAGTGCTACCAATGAAAACATTTGTGAGAAAAATCTTTGTTTCCAATTATAAATTATATGGACACTATATTTTTATGTAACAGTCCCATAAAAAGAACTGTACTATTTTAAGAATACAAAAAAATAGAAGGATCGATGTTATCTGCCGGCTAGAAAAATGATAAATCCCTTATTAACAAGTACAATTGAAACTACATTAATCACTGAAAAAAGAACCCTAATATAAACAGAAGTACCAGAAATAAAAATATAATTAAGAAACTAACTTCAAGTAAGCTGAGTTACTCATCAATTCAATTTTACATTGATGTCTGCAATACTGCATTTTACAAGACAAAGAGTTGTTCATACTCAAAGACCTTTGTTCTTCGTTACAGTGGCAGCAGTAGTACTCATTTCACTATCCCTTTTTTCCATCAACTCTATGCTCACACAACACAAAAACATCTTTTTCAATGTCTTAACTACTGACCATCCTTGAGTTAACAGGGTAATGAGTGAAACAAACTTTAAGAAGGGACAAGGATTTAGAAATTCAAAGTGTGAACATAATACGGAAGAATGAACTTTTCAGTGAGCCTTGACTGCCTGAAAGAAGTGCCAAAGGACATAGTAGCAGTTACCGGGATACTTAAGTTAGACTGAAAGTGATAAGACAGATGATAAATTGAGTTTTGCTTTCATGAAGTGGAGAAACTGAAAGGAATGGATTGCATAGATATTTGCATGCAAAGTGTAAACTTCCTAACAGGTAGTTTGGAGGCTCATTCAGCATGTTTGCTCAAATATTTTATGTCAATGAAGCTTTATCCATCTACTAGCAAGAGACTGACAGACAAAAGAATGCTGCTCAAGTTTAGCATGAATACATAAAAGATTCTTTTGTTTGTTTCAGATTTATTCAAAACATATTCCATTTTTGAGAATTCATTTTCACCAACAGAGTATTGCAAGGAATTGCAAACATGCACATACATGATCTGCTGACTAAAGCATATGAGAGGGCAGCTGACCGTGTACTTGTCATAGAAGGGGTTGGAAGGGACCTTGAGAGATCATCTAGTCCACTCCTTCTGCAGAACCAGGTTCACCTAGATCAGGTCACATAGGAACACGTCCAGGTGGGTCTTGAAGACCTCCAAGGAGGAAGACAATACCTTTTGGTTGACCTTTCAAGCAGCGCTTTGTGAGATAAGGTGAAGCTCCAACATTTTCAAAGACTGAGTATATGCTAGATGTCTTGGCTTCAAGAGACCTTATTCAAGGCATGATAAAACAAGTCTGCTTCTGGTTGAAACTCTATCTGCCTACAAACTTTCAAACAGATCTCTACCAAAATTTCTAAAGTTGATAGGAGTTTCTAGAGACCATGTATGAGGTGAAATTCTAAACGATGGAGGATACCTACCCTACACAGATCTCTTCCCATGAATAGGTAATTAACAGTGTGAGAAAGAGAGTTGTTTTACATCCTGGTATGAGCTATACTTTTAAAAACCAAAACATTGTAGAGCATAGGGGACATCATCTACCATAAGATGGAAAATACAATAGCCTGGAATAAATTTCTGCTCATTAATCATGATCCCAAGCATCAATTACTATAAAATTGCAAGACATAACTCCATTTTAGATTCTTCACACTGGTAATATCCAAGCATGCACTGCTTTTACACGCTTGCAGAAACTCGTTTTTTCATTAGGAGCAAAGTCATCTTTTGACCCTAGCTGGACTTTTATCCACTCATCTTATTTTCTTTAGTACTATTTTAATTCCAACCTCCCCCCCAATAATTTCCAAATACTCTCTATGGAAGAATAAATGCAGTAAAGTTTCTCATAAATCCAACTGCTAAAGCTACTGGCAGTTTACCGATTTCAAGTTAATTTACTCTAAAACGGTAATATAGGGGTCAGGGGGAACATATCTTGGAGCATATAATCTGGAAAATGTACTCCAGGGGTGCATGTGAAGTGCTCTTGCTGCTAATGCACATTCAGGGCTAGATTCCAGTTAGTTTAAGTGTCACACTACTTGCATTAATGGCAGTATCCCATTGACTAGTTCTATTGGGCAAGTTATTAAACCATAAATCATATTGTAAGGACATTGGGAAGTCTCCAGTAAAAATGCCTCCTCAAAGCAGGGTCAACTATGAGATCAAATCAGGTTTCTCTGGATTTTATCCAGTTACGTTTTGTGTGCTTCCATGGATGGAAACTGTACACCCTTTCTGGGTAGCCTGTTTGTTTCTTGTCTGTCCTCCTTCTTCCTTACATAAAAAAGAACCTTCCCTCATTTTAATTTGTCTGTAATCTTCCAGTGTCCTCCTAAGCACTGCTGTAAAAGAGTTTAACCCTGTCTTCTCCAAAACCTTCTCAGAGGTACTGGAAAGTCACTCTAGATCTATTTCTATTAATGTTGCTTTACTTCCTGATGGAGAACAAAGCTGTGGATGCATAACTCTTATTATCAGGAAGTAGAGTATTTTAAAGGCAGAAATAATTTCCCACAGCTCTCCCAAGGATACAGAACAGAAATTAGTTAGATATTCAAAAGGAGAGAACAGAAAGTTATATGGTTTATTGTACTATTTTCTTTTTTTCCACACTATATGTTTTTGAAAGAAAATAAGACTTTAGGGATAAATGTAACTTTATGTTTTATCAATACAAGACTCCTGAGTGATCAGAACAGCGTACCCACACTTGCAGTGTATTATTACACAAAGTCTAACTACTTGTATTTAATGGTTTTACGTTTATATTATTATATAATAGTACGCAATGAAAACACGTAGAGACCTGTAATTTTAAGTTCACTGGAATTTTAAGTTCACAATGGTGAAGTTTCACTACATATGAAAAAGTTGTACTTAGTCATATAAAACTTTTAAATGCAATTTAATGTATTTTAGGGTAAGAAAAGTATTTGGTCCAAGTTTAGTATCCCTAGCAAATATTTATTAATTATTATCAGCAGATGGCACCAGATATACTTTGTATGATCTAAAAAGTTTTTAATCGAAGATGCTTTATTAGGAGTCATGATTATTTTAAATCTAAACGCCTACATCTGTTGACTTAAAACACAAGGCAGCTGTATTTACTCCACGGATCACATACCAACATACAAACTCCAAACCCAGTGACGCTGTCTCTAGGGATTTAGAGTTTCAAAGAATCACAGAATGGAGGGAGTTGGAAGGGACCTGTAGAAATCACCTAGTCCAACTCCCCTGCAGAAGCAGGTTCAGTTAGATCAGGTTGCACAGGAACGCATCCAGGAGGGCCTTAAAGACCTCCAAGGAAGAAGACTCCACAAGTTCCCTAGGCAGCCTGTTCCAGTGCTCCATTACCCTTACAGCAAAGAAGTTTTCCCTAAGCTTAAGTTAAAAAACTTCTGTTTTCACTGCACATTGTGACAGAGTTCTCGGTTCTTACAGAAAACCTTTCAGATTTTGAAAGGACAAATTAGACTTCTTAGAATTATTAATAAAAAGGAATTGGTAAAACTTTTTCTTAGAGTCTGACATAACGAGTGCAAAATTACATTTTCATGGGTTTGCCAAATGTTATATATATTGCTCAAGAAACATAATCAGCTAATGACACCTATGTATTTCTGAGACATAAGTAAGCAAATAACAAGAAAACTGAAGAGTTAAATGCAGGCATATGGTATGGTGTGAGAAAGTCACAGCTATGAATGGAAAAATATTTTAGAATACGAGACAGATACCAAGAAACACATAAGAACTTCAAAAAGCTTACAGGGAAATTATTTTGGTATGGAAAACATGGCACTGAAAATACTTGACAGAGCTGCCCAGAGAATCTGGAACGATTCAAGCAATCCTGACCATTTTCTCCTAATTTTGTGCCTCAATTTAATTTCTAGAAAAGCTTTTCAGGTTTCTGTCTTCTCTTGGTGGATCATGCCCTGGAGATAAAACCTGATTCACACCTGAGAACATATTTAAATGACTTTCCTGCTCCACCCTCCACTCCCCTAATCTCTTCCCCTCACCCTTAAAAAAGTCAAATTAATACTGCATGGGGAAAAAAGCTTTCAAGAACATACAATGGTGATCACTAGAAACTCATCAATAATACATGATAATACATGATCAAAATTCTGATGAAGCTCTTAAACAACTATGGTTTTGCCATGTAATGATCACATATGCCATATTTTATAATATTCATAGTAAACAAAAAGTCTAATATGTATTTTTCAAAGCACAATTTTTTTCTCCTGCTTCATGGACATAAAAAAAAAAAGGATGTAATTTAATGTTATGCAAGTAAAAAAGAAACAGAGTCTACTCTGCTTACACCACCAGATGGGTTGAGAGCTATCTTACATGTGAAGAAAGCATCTGGATATATTGTTTAATGGAAATAATCAATGTTCAATGACAAAAATTATTTTAGCTTTATTGAGGTGTCTGCAGAGGATAAGATTTTCCTACAAAAACTACTACCAAGATAGTCTTTCACTAATACACAGTGAAGACCGGTTCCTATCAGGAAGACTTTGTTACTTACAGCCTCTCAAGAGTTTACCCATCTTGGCAGTAACTCTATGTTATGGTTTGACATGACAGCCTTTTCTGGTAAGGGGGAAGGGGCTGTAAAGATGGCTCCTGTTGCTTGCAACTCTCCCCAGCTCTGAGCCAGACCCACTTCTGGGGCTGAGCCAGTTAGACACCTCCACGATCACTCTTTAAGAAGAAGCTGGAAGAGGAGGTTTCTTCCTCCATCTTCTCCCTGCTTCTTCCTTCTTCTTTTTCTGGCTGGTGGTGGTGCAAGGAGTAGGAACAGTGAGAGAAACAACCATGCAGACTCCAAGGTCAGTGATGAAAGAGAGGAGCAGGTGTACCAACAATCTTGCTTATCTTTTTACTCCCATTTTGCTGGGGCCTCCGCCATCCTAATGAGGGTGGAGGTGAATGGGGACACCAAGCGAGAGACTGTCGTGGTGCTGCTGTGCTAGCTGGGCCAAACCATGACACTCTATCATCCTCTTAAAAGGAAAGAGGAATAATTCTTGTCCAAGACTGTACAGACAAATCCTCACCTATGAATGAAGACAATGATAGAACATGGCTACACATTCCAAGATCTTTTCAACTAGTTTCCTGATGTCAAAAAAACCCAAACAAACCTCCAAGCCAGTCTGCAAATTAAAAGTCACATACATACACTAACTTGTTCTAAAATAAAAGCATTGAGACTAATAAATTAAATTCTCAAACTTGCTCTCTGTCTTAGAAGTTGAAAAATGTTGAAAAACACTGCATATCAAGGCAAAGAAAAGATCCAAGAAAGCATAAACTTGAAGGAATTAAATACCTGCCCACACAGATGCCACAAAACTGGGTCTGTGATGAAAATACACTAAAAATTCAGAAGTAATGAAGTGGTGACTTCACCGGATATTATTTGAAATAGAAAATAGTTGGTTTTAAAGAAAGCCAAGCAACAAAGATAGACTCAAAATGCTGTTGTACTCCACACCACGTACAGAAAAAGATTCCACCCATTCCAGGTTCAATGGTGTAGTAGTCTCACCTGCTACAGCAAGGTCAAGTGGAGAAAGTTATCTTTCTTTCCTGCTATCTATGTGAAGGAAGAGATTAAATCTGACTAATTCTTTGTTAGAGCAAAAAAGTGCTGTCATCCTAGTCATACTCAGCTGTTTTGACATCCAAGTACACCTGCTAAGACCAAGAAATACCTGTGAAAGTTGTAGTTAAGGAGTAGAGATGCATTCACATTCCTTACACAAAAATTCAAGTAAGAATATCAGTATTTTTGCTCCTGTTGACAGTGACTAGCTAAAGTAACTCACGTGAACCAGGCTGGCTTGTCAGCCACTCATGTATTAGCTCTAACTGCCAAAGAATAAGGCTAGTCAAAGAATTAAAGAGTTATTAAATACTATGTCTTGAATGTATTTGAAGTAGCAGTTTTTGTGTAAGAAGATGCAAAATCTCTCTTTTTTTTTTTTTATCTGTAAGATACCAATTCTCTCACCTATAATGGTCTTCCTGATGAAAACTAGAAGTAAAAGCTTAAGAATAGAAAATGTTTAAATGCTTAAAATTTCAGAGAATGGTATCTGAATTTAACGTGAAAGCAAAGGAGTAGCTCATGGTAAAAAAAAATCCAACAAAAATCCAAAGCAATAAAATATAAAGAATAGGAATTTGAGAGACCTAACACAATGTGATCAGACCAACAACAATGGCAAGTAGGAAGATCAGTGTCTCATTTGGTGATGCAATTAAGCCAAGAAAAAGAGTAAGGAAAATCAAAGGATTAAAAAGAGAAACAGCATTCAGTAGACAAAGAAGTGAAGCATCAAAATCAACCCCAAATTGTTTGATTCCTCTAGATTTGTGACATAGTTCTTCATATAAATGACATGGTTTTATTACCTTTCTTTCGAAAGAGTGCATTTAGATAGTTTTCTGCTTGGCATTCAATCTTATCAGTGTTGGACTGGCCCTGAGATGACAGTTCCTCTGTAGGTGTTGACTGTGAAGAACCGATAACTGATGCACGATCCTGGAAGACATATGAAGATTGTAACAATTTTAAGAAGTTAAATCTACTGGCACTACAATATACAATTAAACTACTCAGCTACTGAATGAAAAAAAAAACACTAAAAAGATATTTACTATAAAGCCAAACCACCTTGCTGTAATAGCCAAAACTATCATGAGTTAAAATGCAGTATTAACCTATTTGCAAAATTAAATTATCTTGATTCTTTCTTTCATACAAAAAATTGAGTGTTTGGGAAGTCATGCTTGATGCCATATTCATACTTACACTGACTGTTTCTTTGTGTAAATTACAAAAGGAACATTTCTCATCCATAGACCAGTCAGTTAGCTCTTCTGGCTCACAGTCTTAAAAGAAGAAAAAAAGCTAGATGTTTTAAACAAGTAAAAATGGATTTTGAGAACAATACACATCCTACAATTCTCTTAAATAAATTCCATCATAATCCAGTATGCATTTATTGGTACAATGTAGTCTGTAGCATCCAATTTTTCATACCTTTCCAAAGTCTTGTCTGGCTCACATAGGTCAACTTTCAAATAGCAAAGCCCACCTTTCTTAAAAGGAAAGGTAAACTCATACATTTCAGCTGGGTACCTATCACAGTTACTGGAGACATGTGAATACTGTAACTAAAGCTCTGAAGACAAGTAATAAATTTCTTTTAATAGAAGTGTGCAAACTTGTAGTAAACTAAGTTGTGAATTAGGATATGACCTCCTTGCTGTTTAAGATGCATGTGTTGTACTTAGAATATTTTAATTGATTTGATAGCATCACCAGTAAACCAAAACACCATATACTTGTAGTACTTGATTTATTTAGGAAACTTTACAGTAACTTTATATGTTTTATCAGAAGACATACTTTGGTCTTGAGAGAATACAGGACTTAAACAGATCACCTGTATCAAGTCCAGTCTTCTCTTACCGAATGAAGACATATCATCTATTTTCTTTTTTTTAAAGAAGTTTTAAAGCTTCGTTTAAAAAGCTGAGAGTTTTCTACCACAGCCTTTGCTTCCGAAAGCACCACGTGCTTCAAAGCTTTTAACCTTCTAATTTCTTGTTTACATTTACTCATGGCAAATTATTCCGGTTTGCTTTCATGACAACACTGTTCCTGTACCTATGAACAATAAGTGTTTAGGTATTTAGCACTTTGAAGTATTTACAAAGAATATCATTATCCTTCCTTCACGCTTCGTTTTGCTGGGCTAATCTAGTCTATCTTCTCTCATGGGATTCAATCCTATCCTTTCTGCATCATTCTCACTTGAATACCTGTTCCATGAAGAGAGGTGATCAAAATCTCAAGACAACGCTTTTTTTACAAGGGTTTCTTGAACTCTAGGCAGTACTTTTCCTACAGTATCCTTACTTGTGGATGAGTTTTTAATCACAGCTGCAGTATTTTGGCAGGTGAATATGAACTTGACTAACTACAATGCCAAAGTCTTCTCCATCCTGTTCTTTGCAGTTAATATGCTTAGAATCTAAATATACCCCTCTTCTTATTAATGAACAAATATGTCTCCTCGTTTCTAAATTACAAACATGGTTCTGTTAGGGTTGTTCTTGAGATTGTCTGTTTTCCATAAACACTGTGGTAGGTTGACCGTGTCTGGCTGCCAATCCCTACCCAGTCACTCTCTCACTCATCCTCCTTAACAGGGCACAGGGAGACAATAAGATGGAAAAACTTGTGGATCAAGATTGGGAGGTTACTTACCAATTACCGTCACAGGTAAGCCAGACTCAACTTGGGGATAGTTAAACTACCGCCAATAAAGACAGATTTGCACAATGAGAAAGGCAAAACTAAAACCATCTTACCACCTCGTCTTTCTAGGCTTAAACTTTACTCCTTCATTCCTGACTCTTCTAACTTCTACCCCACCTCAAACACAAGGAAGAAGAGAACAGGGGCTATGAATAGGAACAGTTTCTCTCTGCCTTCTCACATTTTGCCTCTGCTCCAGCATGGAGTTCCTCCCAGAGGCTTATAGGCCTTCATGAACTGCTCCGGTGTGGGTCCTGCCCACAGCTGTAGCTCTTCATGAACTAGCACGTGTCCTTTCCACAAGGTTGCAGTCCTTTAGGACAAGATTATTCCACAGGCCCAGAGTTCCTGCCAGAAAACTTGCTCCTGCGTAGGATCCTCTCTACAGCCTGCAATTCCTGCCAGGAGCCTGCTCCAGCACAGGCTCTCCATGCGCTGTAGCTTTTTTCAGTGTATCTCCACCTGCTCCGGTGTGGTCCTCCACAGGCTGAAAGTTCTACCTGCTTCATCCTAGTCTTCTCCATGGTCTGGTGCCCAGAGCACTTTCTCTCCCCTATTCCTTCTCTGACTCTTCCTGTCTGTTTCCAACTAAAGCCCCTCTCCTTCGACTGTTGAGCTTTTACTCTTTCTTAAATATATTATTACAGAGGCACTATCAGAAATAACATTAAGGTGAAAAAAATGAGGTTCTTCAGTGAGAACATAACCCAAGAAACTCTATTATCTAAATCTAGTTAACTCTACAACACTAATTTATAACAGAACTTGGTATTAGTAACAAATTACAGGCTTCTAGCAGTTTTGACAGGTTAGACAACTGCTGGTAAGTAGATATGGGATTTTTTTGACTGGGCAGTAACAAAAGATACTGAGTTATTTTTGCTGAATTGATCTAGCTGTCCCAGTCTGGTAGAACTATTCCTTTAAGATACCTACAAAATGACTCCTAACACATCCTCCTCCTCCTCATAACAAGTTAATGTTTTCAGTTTTTCTTGTAACCATAATAAATCTAATTATAAATGTTGGGATTCTGCACATAACTCCAAGACAAGTTTCATATTTTTAGAGGAATTCTTCTGCCTTGCAATCTTGAAGTTCCGCTGTTAAAAAGTCTAACTAGAGAGCAATCCTTGTGTGTTGCCAGAAAAGCAGACCTTGAGAAATGTCAGCTTTACATAACACTAGATTTATGTTGTATATGCTTTACACTTCATTGAATAAGGTATTAAGAACAGAGGCAAAATATTAAAAACTGCCGTCAGATAGTATACACCAGATACACCACATGCCAGGCATGCAACAGTCTCCGGTCACCACCACAGAACTACAAAGAAAGTAGAACATCAGAAAAATCAGAAGCACGGATGGTACTTTAAGGAGAACAAGATTTCTTAGTTGCATTCAATTTTGGATCATGATCATCTCCCATCCCTATTTTATCCTGCTTGGAGTCAGCTGATGAAAGATTTGCTGACAATCTACAACACTAGTCAGCTCATGAGAGTTAAGACTGTGCAAAGAGCATGCTAACCATTACTTGCAAACAAAATCAATTAGTACTAAAGAGAGTCATGACAAATTAAATTGATGTTTGTAGTAATGGACAGATTTCATGCTTACCTCTTAAGATGAGAAATAAAATAAATGAAATAGATTAAAAAGAACAAAAACAAACAAACAAACAAAAAAAATCAAGCCTTATTTTCCAGTATTTTCTTCATTATAATACTACTGTCCTAGTACATTTTCTAGCTATTTGTTAAAATTCTGAAGAAATCATCACCTTCCTTTTCACATGACACAACTGCTTCTTAGTTAATACATTAGAATATCTGAGGTGTTTATCATGTTCCTTCATATCTCTGATTTCATAAAAACTTGAACCTTAGAGATTTATGTTTCTAATATATTTTTCTCACCCCATGATCTATGAATAATATTCCAGAACAACCCAAGGAAAAATAAAACGCCCTTTCAAACAAGCTATTCATCCCATTTAAAGACTTTTTCTTTTCCCTGGCAGAGAAATAGTAAGAATTGCTTTTCCTTCACAAGACACTGCTTTAAATCTGTCCGCAAGACAGCAGAACCCCAGCATATGATACTAAAAAAGAAAATACCTACATCAGATGATTAAATCAGATGATTAAAGAAAAAGCTTTGTAACAGTTTAGTTAACTGTCCATAGGTATAAAGTGAAGAATAGCAATTTACATGTAGATTTACTTACTGAAAATGGGTATAAGCAAAGGATTAGATAGTCCTAAGGATTCAGTAACAGAAGAAGCCTTGAGATGGTTCAGAGCATGACACAAAACAGATGCCAAGATACAAAGTCTGGCCACCTTTGCAACATGAAGCCTTACTGTCAAAGCAGTCAGGTGCTGGATAATGGAGGTGACAATAACCATTCAAGCAACCCCAAAGGAAGTCCTACGTACACCTTATACAAGAATTTCAAGGTAACAAAATGTTGGCATCTTCAGGTAAATATCTGTTAGTTATTTCAGTTTAATTAATTTGGCTTCTCAACAAGATAATTTCTGAGGTTTACAAGATATTTTTTTAAAAAAGAAAAAAATCTAGTAAAACTGAAGCGTAACTTTTCCCATTTAAATTTGTTGTTATAATTTATAATTCTCTTCAGCAACTTTGACGGAACAGAATACAATCATGTAATCTGTAGATCAAATACACAATTATGGAAGAAATACATCAATTAACACTTATGTTACATTTCATGTATGTTACCTTTTCTTTTTCATGTCACAAAATGTACATAAACTCAAAAATGTAAGAGAAGAAATGCTATTTTAGAGGCATATATTTCAGTCAATTTTCACACATTTATGGATAAGAAAGCCATTTAGTTTCTTGAGGTTTATTCAAAGAAACACACTCTTCTTAATGTGGCACAAGGCTGCATGTTGGCAGCACCAGTTCAGTGGTTATGATCAGAAAGATAGACACCTTACAAGATGTAGTGATTTGGGCATGTTGATAAGAGTCTAAAAAGTCAAGTTCTGACTCTGACAACCATGTGTTTTTTAACTAAGGCAAATTATTTACTTTGTATCTTAATTTCCTTATCTGTGAAGTGAAAAATGGCCTTTAAATTATGACAGATGAAAGCTTTTAAACAATTTTACTCAAGAGTTTATATTAATCTTTACAATGCAATTCAGACCTCAAATTAGAAATAGTCTGGCATCATATAAGGTCAATCTCTCCTGAGTTAGCTCAAATCACAGCAATTTTAAAGAGGATTACCGAAGTTATAGACACTGTGTCTACAAAAATGAACCACAAAGAGTAAGGTGAGGTAGGGATCTCAACCTAACACTCCTTCAATCTCTTCTGCAGTTTCTCCAGAAATAAAACCGATTTTACAGATGTGTCCAACATGGTAACAGGCTTTAACTGTTGAAAAACTGAGGTACATTCAGTGACAGTCATTCTTGTAAATTGGAAAAAAATAGTTTTAAAACTTTACATTTTAGATAAACGTAAATTTAATTTGCAGGGCAAAGTCACTGAAGCATCAAATATCAAAAGTATTCTGCAAACAACAAAATCTTCAATAGCTTGAGTCAAATAAGCTTAAAACTTTTCCTGTAAGGTATCTTAAGGTATATACATATAGAAACTCTAAGGGAGTAAAAAACCACACATTATGGTGTAACATCAGACACTGATCATTAGCTCAGTAATTTCAGCCTCCTTAAAGCAAAAAAAAAAAACCAACCCCAAAAAACCAAACCAAACCCCAAACCAACCCCAAGCACCCTGTCCTGAATTTTCTTTCCAAGTGTAAATGCTTTTATGCAAAAGAGTAAATATTTTAACTGCTAAATCCCAATACACTGCAGCCTACTGGAATTACAACCAGGGAAAAAAAAAAAGACACTTTACACTATTATAACAAAGCTCTGTTCCCTTTCCAAAGCAGTAAGGTGCTCGTTTATCACAGCAGATGGGAGTACTACTCATGAAAATCAGCTTTAACCTAAATTTACATATTTCTTAAATGTTTTGAAGTCTGACTAGTGACAATCTTACATTTATCAGTGGCAAAAAATATTCTTAAAAGTAACGGAATATTTCACGTTCTTCCCCTTTCCCTTGAAAATGTATTATGCATATCACATAGGCCAAGGAACTTGCACAACAAAATCATAACTAAGTTGTATGCAAACAAAGAGTATATGCCACTGTCTCATGCATTAGCAGTGTGTGTTACATGCGATAACAGGTTCGATAAAAGAAAGAATATTTTTTTGAAGTCATGAAAATGAACTTGACAGAACACTTCTTTCAACACTTTGAGACTATTTGGTGATGCATTTTCCTCTTCTGCTCCTCTTTGTTAAAGACAGATAAATCCTTTCATCCTTAAAGCTGTTCTAGCAAAACCAAACTCATTTGGAGTAAGGCTAGGATTTTATAAAGGTAATGGAAAAAAAAAAATAACTATATATACACACTTGAATACAGATATACTTTTGCTACACATATACTTATATATTAAAATGTTAAAAGTGTATTTTTTTATATTAAAGTTTTAAAAAATATATAAAAAGCTTAAATTTTCTTGACCCCTACATGAAAAAAAAAAAAAAAAAAAAATCTAGTATTCGTTAGCTTCCTCTTACCAATTAATGTCAAATAAGAAGTTGAGCGAGCATGTCTTCTCTTGCTAAAAGCTGCCCAAAAAGTGAAGTAGGAAATCCAGAGAAGTAAATCTTTTTCATAAGAGCTTAGAAAAGCTTAGCTAATCCAAAATTTCCCTGCACTGAACAAAAACGTAGTTACCGGTTTACCTATGCAGAGTATTGACAAGAAAATGAAGAAATGAACAACAGAAAGAGAAACAATTGAAGATTTCCATTCTAGAACTCAATATACACTTTTAAGCTACCTTTATCTAAAAGAAAAACTAATAAATTAAGGTAATTATGCTAAATGCTGGCTCATTTACCTTCAAATAAACTGAGGTCTCTTCGTAGCCTTGGTCCATAAAGCCCTTCTAAAATACTTTCAAAACCTGGAGACAAAAGAAATGTTAAAAAAAGTAAATAAAAAGTTTATTAAAAGAAAGTAAATTCAAGAACACTGGCCACAAATATTCTCAAATTCTGAGAGCAATTTATCACACAAGGATTTACTCCTGCCACTACAGCACTATTCAACAGAATTGGAAGATAAAAATAAGACAAGGTAACTGTCATCTGCATATAGTCAGCCTATTAAGCCATGCTCCAACCACCTCATTAGACTTAAAATAACTACCACAGAATCTTAAAGGTGGGAGGATTAGCCTCATAGCTCCACACAAGCGAACTAGTGTCTCTCTTACATTGAGAATTAGAATCATGCATAAGGGGGCAGGGGGGAAGGAGGAAACCTTCAAAACAAGAAGCTTCCCATTCATGATGACATGATTTGAGTAGGCTAGTGCTTCTACAAAAATAAAAAAAGAAAGCTTATTTTGCTTCTGATATCGTAACGGTTCTCTACTGCTCTGTATCTGTACCAAAATATTTTAAAATTAAGGATTAAATAAATCCAGTTATTTTCTGGATTTACTAGCCAGTCTTTTTAGGTATTTGGTAAAATCATCTTATAAGAGAGACACAGAGCACATCAAATATTTAATTAAGAAAATCAAACAAAAATGAAACAGGAGATAATGGCAACTGATGAAATACGGTGTGAATTCACTCCATCTTCAATTTAACAGAAATTTGGTTCAGTATAGAAACCCTCTTTTCTCCTGAAAAATAATAAGCTTATTTTCAACTAAGAGGATAATTCAAAGCAGTGTTTGAAGGTTCTCAATTCTTAATATTCAAGACCTGTCTATGTTAATGATATAACTATTTTACAATACTTTGCAAGACTATTTATCATCACATCACATAATAAGACATCAGTATCTTTAGGAAACAACTAACTACCATCAAAGACGCTTTAGAATCATAAAATTGGCTCATCAGCTGTGATGACCTCCAAGACAACACAACCTACTGAGCTTTCATCACTAATGACATTTACTTTTTTGTTTAGATTGCATGTACAGTAATAAAGAATAAATATATACCACGTATAACAGCACATTCAATATTATATTCAAATCCTAACTGACAAGAAAAGATTTTTTTTAAAAAAAGGATTATACTTATATTACTAAATTCAATCAGTTATCATTTTATTTGCTATAAATCTATTATTTGAGCTAGAAATGTATTAACTACTATTTTCATTTCCCATGCAAGAACAAAAGTGATAAACCCACCATCCTCTCACAAATGTATCTATATAGACACTTTTTAAACACAACAAAAACTAGAAAGCAAAAATCCAAGGCCTAGCATAGTCTAATGATTACCTTAAACTGTTGTCTAACACCTCTTAGATTCAATGCAATATAAATTCACATATTATTAGCACTGTACAAATTCCCAGTTCTTCTGGCTTCAAAGGGTTATGAACAAAAAATAATGCAAGAGAAATGAGGAAGTCTGAAGTTAAGACAGCAATGCCTCAAGCACAACAGTCTAGAAGTTTTAAACACACTATGTGTATTATTTTTAATGACATAAAATTTAATGACTGCAAAACACTTTAGCTCAGCCACTAGCTAGTACTTAGGTTCTTGCAATTACTGTCACTGGGTGAAGATGTTAATGGAGTGAAGTATCTCTTGGACACAGTGGTACTTATTCCAAAAGAAAAAACACCAACTCCCATTTCTTAGCACTTTGTAAGTCAAATAACAGGAAATTTGTTTTCCGTTCCAGTCAGCATCCAAAATCTTATTTTTTGAACACCTACCTTCTACCCTCTCTCCCCAGCTGGGGAGGGTGTTAATGTTTTGCCTTTACTTTTGTACTTACACATATCCACTTGCCCTGCTGCCTGCTCCATCCTCTGACAAAAACATGAGCACAGCAAACCCACCTCCAAAAGACAGCAGCTTTTAAGGAAGAACACAGTTTTCAAACAGACTTCCATATAGCTTGTATTAAAGGTGGCAATTAGCATATTGAGTGTTTTTCCCCTGAGCAAAGGGCACACCAACTCACTTCTCTGCTAGTTCACCAAACTTAGTTCCATCCCACCTATTTAAGGCCGCACTTCTCTTATGAGCCCTCCTAGAACTCCTAAAACCTACAATGGTTGTTGTTCACCTACATGGCTGCCATGATACTGCCAAAGGAGATCTTCAGCAGATCAAAGCTAACTATAGGAGTCCAGAGGCAGCTGTTGATCCAGGGGAAAAAGGCTTTGACAGGAGCAAGCATCCTGTAGATCAGCATCTGACTACATGGCTGCAGCTCTTAAGACATCAAGATCCTCTGAGAAACCAAGAGTGCTTGAGAGAGACAGGATCCATTTTATAACACAAATCATCACAAGTTGGCCTCATAAGGAGGGCTTCAAACCATATTTGCCAGAGACTGAAGCCCAGGAAGTCAGAGAATGGTAGAGAGGGCATAAGCAGTGGCATATCTTGGATAGCTGTTCATAAATGCACAGGTGGCAAGTACAGTGATTAGAAACCAGAGCACCTAACAGTCTCACTGGGAGTACACAGTACAGTGAGACAGTTCACACAGCTGGAGAACTGCAGTGGATGGATACTGGCTTTATGCAAAGAACCTGAAAAAAGGGTGCTTTAGTGTGAAAGGGGCTACAGGAAAGTTGAAAGTCCATGGGTCAGGATTCAAACAGAGGAATGTCACTGTGAACATCTATTGTTACAGACTGCCCAATAAGGAGATGAAGGTTTCAAAATACAGAGAAACGATGCTGCACAATCACAAGCCTCATCTCTCACGAAAAATAACAAATTACTCTGATACCTACTGGAAACGCAACATGCAACATAAGCAACCTGGGTCTTGGCCACAGCAGCCATGAGAGGGAACTTAAGATCCCCAGGGAAATGAGGATCACGAGTATCTGAATAATAGCCCTGGGCTTAGCATTAGAAAGTGTATGACGCCAAATACAAACCCTACAGGAGGTAAAAGTCTGTTATGATTAAAAGAGAGTAATGATTAAATGGATACATTCCATGAGAGTTTCCAAGGCTGTGCACATTACACAAATTTACAGAGGTATTCGAGGAACACACGAGGACTCTTCCTCATTGCATGACCAAATACAGGCACTTGTATCTGCTCTTTAGCAGACCTGCTCTTTAGTAGTGTGGCTATGCATTATGAAGGCCCCTGCCATCCAGAAACTAGCCAAAAGCCAAGCTGTACCCACCACTGTGGAAGCTCTCTACAGATTCTGTGTAGCATGGAGCCTACAGAAAAATTACAAGGTGCAGCCAATATAAAGTGAGGTAAAACAGGTTTAGTTATTCATTGGCTATTCTTATTCCTAAAGCTGTATCTCCACAATGTTCCTGAAAGGAAATGGTACTGAATTGAGATTAGTTGTTAGTCAAAAGTAACTTTCTCAACCCACCCCTCTCCTCCTTCCCCTGCCTCCCTATCCTCTGAGTCATCACAGCTGATACCGTAAGTATGTTTCCTAGAAATTTGTTTGAATGACTCAGACTGTGTTAGGAGAACAGTCAAAAATGAGCATCATCTAATAAATGAAAGCTGACATTTGAGTACTGCTTATAAATGCACCACTTGGCAGGCTTGAAGATAGGAGAGGTAATTACTGTACAGTTGGAAAGAGAGTAGTAGTATATGCACAGCTTGTATTAAAGTGTTTGTGATAGCTTTAGTACATTCTACATCATACTAATTTCTTGATTCACTTTGTCTTGTTTATTGCCATATTTACTTCAGTACTTATATCTTCTTTTTTAAAGAAAGTCCATTTCATAAATGCAAGTATTTCCATTCATTCTTGGCTCCTCATTCCTTCACAAGTAGTTTTGCTTCCCCCACCCTCATTCACATGTTTCTGTTTCAGAATTAATCTATGTTGTGATTCAGGTCCAGAAGGCAACAAAGCTTCATGCAGCCACCCATTCTTTGTTCCTCCCCATGCTTCCAGTAGGATGGTGAAGGCAATCAGTAAAGACAAAAATCGAAACTAATGGGTGAAGATAAAACCAGGTAATAACAACACTAAAAGGTAATAACAGTAAAAAACCAAAAGCAATCAAGATAAACAAAACCCAAAGAAAAAGACAAGTGATGCACTATGCAATTGCTCACCACTCACTGACCAATGCCCAAGCAGCGATGTGACCCCCACCAGCTACGCCCCTGCCCATTTTATATACTAGGCAAAACATCCTATGGTATGGACTAGTCCTTTGGCTAGTTATAGTCAGCTGTCCTCATCATGCTCCCTCCAAGCTTCTTGTACACATATTGGCCATCTCCTCAACTCTAGTCCACTCACTGTCAGGGCAGGGTGAGAAGTAGAAACAGCCATGATGCTGTGAAAGTACTGCTCAGCAATAACTAAAACATCCCAGTGTTATTAATATTCTCTTCAGCATAAACTCAAATGTAGCCCCGTGGCAGCTACTAGGAAGAAAACCCCAAACAACTTTATCCCAGCCAACACTGGGACAATAATTCTAGGGATTTAGCTATTTTTCTCCCAGGGCTTTAGCTTTTTAAAAATTATTTGTTAGTTGCTGCATTTGAGACATTTTACTAAGACTTAATCCTTTTTAGTGAAAAAAGTACTTTTCTTTGCCTTTTTTTTTTTTTTTTTTACTCAGTGCTAGCACACAATACTATTAAATCTCAAGCAGGGGCCTCACAAGAGTGAGGTTAAGCTATAATAATTACAATTAATGCAAAGGCCTACTGAGATACTTGTCTAGTCACTTATAACAGGATAACTAGAATCCACATAAACTAAGTGGCTACAGTGCAGTAGCTAGTCAAGGAAAACAAGCCCCAAAATTGGTGAAGGAAAATCCTATAAAAAAACCCCTTATAATTCAAACTCTTATCACACCAATTGTTTCATAATAAGCCAACTAGAAAAACCCTTTACCACACTTGCTCCTTGCTCCCCCTCTCCTGATCTGCTGCAGCCTTTTCCAGTTTAGGAAGGTACGAGCAGACAAACTGATAAAAAACTTTAATGAAAAGACAGTTCTCAATAAATTCACTTTTTGGTTTGATATTTTTCTTTACATAAGTAGATTAAATTTAAATGGAAGAGATACTTAACACTACTGCTCATCTGATTCATATTGACTTCTCTATTTTTTCTTAATGCTGAAAAGTTACCCATTAGAAGAGAGCATATTATTCTGTGTAAAGGAATTTGGGTTTTTTTTCCCTTCTCCAGTATATTCTCAGGGTAAGACTGCTATACCCTATTCTATAGGGTAAGACTGCTGCACACTACTTTGAAAGACAGGGCATGCACATGTCTTTTTCCTACACTGAAATAAGACTTTTAGCTTAAAGCACTACAGTATCTGCAAAAAAAAGGATATTGAGGCTGTGTCAAACATGTCTTTGTTAACCTACTTAAAGTTAGCAGACTCAGGTCAGAATCTTCACAACTTCACAACTGCATGCCTAAAAATTCACTTTTCATGGGAAGTTTCATCACTCTCTATGCCATACTACACCAAGGATCACATCTGAATTATGTTTGTTCAAGTTGTTTACTGAAGTTCAAAGCACTTGCTATTTATCTACTTAAGTAAAATCAGGCCTCAACACCTATTTAAGAAAAAAGATAGTTAACATGTATCAGCAAGGAAAATTCATGTCTTCTTTTTTTGAGTCTATTCAATATCATAAGCAAAGTAAATGGAATAAAAAGCAGGAAAAAAAAGGAAGATTCTAAGCAGATTCTTTAGCCCACTAAAGCTATTTAAATCAAAAGTAATGTGAAAGAAGTTTCAGAATTGCTGATTTCACTTCTTAGAGAACTGTAAAACTTAACAAATGGTCTTCAACAAGTAATTAGAAAACCTGAAGAATAGGATTACATTCAATGAGACTGGGCACAGTGCCACTAGGCACAACATTAAAATGAAACTTTTCTTTCTTTTGTTGGTCTTCTGTAAATAGTAGTTAGCATTACTTTACCTAGTTGTTAAAGAGACTTAATTTACAACTAAGAGTTCAAGTTCTGCTTCTGCATTTTCCTTTGACCACAGGAACATCTTATCTAGCTTTCATATAAATTCTGTTCCCATGCTGAAATCATCCAATCCATATTTTGAGGTAGTATTTCTTAATCTATGAGGACTATTACAAAAATTCTACCAGAAGTCACAAAAGCTAAAATCACATTGAAAAATTTATAGACAAGGATCACAAGACAAGTTGAGCACACCCCAATTTACTGTCCTAATCAACAGGCTAACCTCCTTAACTGCTAGCCTCTTCCTCCTTTGCCCCATACACTTTTATTTAAGCAGCAGTACCTTTACGGCAAGGTAAAAACATACAAAACAGGCAATTTGAGATAAAGATCCCTGGCAAGAAGTAAAAAATTCCCCCTCATATATGAAAAATATATAAGCCGTTATGAGCATTAAGCTTGGTTCTTCCACACCAGACTGTTGACTTCAGATTTTTTCCCTAGACATTTTGCTCTTTCACTGACACAAAAAGTGATCCCTTCTGAAAACTATGTGTAATTCAAAGTACTATATACGAATGACAAATCTCAGTTCTACTTCTTGCCATTCTATACAGGTTCATAGCTGTATTAGTTGGGCTCAGTACAAGAATCTTTCTGAAGGAAGTTTTGTGGTTTGCATTAGTAAGTCAGATATCTTGGATTTAAACAATCGTACCACAGACAGAATTCAGCTTCATTGCTTTTGTCAAGTATTAGAACTGCTTTTAATTTTTTTTTTAGGCACGTTGTGCAGGCAGACAGAACATCAAGCCACTTTCATCAAGTTTTTCTGAACAAAAACCTTCTGCTTCTCTTCAAGTTCTCTCTCAATACTGCTTCAGTATTTATTTTAAAAACATCTGCCTTTCTTAGAAATTATCATCTTCATAAAATAAGACTCGGAGCTCATGTTCCATCATCTTTTAGTTTCTAATCATATAAACTTAGAGCCTTCTGAAGTATATGCCCCCATTTTACAGATGCTGCTTGCACACCATGTTCCACTATCTTTGACCCTGTGTAAGGTCACTGACTGCCCTGATGGTTGTGTGCTTTTAAGTTTTGCATTTTTTAGTCTCTAAATAAAGAAATCTCCTGCTTTCAAGTGACAAGAGAAAAACTGCATCAGAAATTAAAATCCCTTAAGAATATCTGTTTACTACTCAGTTGTCACCAAGTTCCTTTGATACAGCAGACCACTTGAGTTAGAAAACATTTTATAAGATTTCTGTAGCACTAATGCAGAATTTTGAAAAACATTAAATACTTATGTCAATTTTTTTCTTCACTACACCTAGTTACCTTTATCCCACCATTAAGATACCAGCAGCAATTCCCTTACAACTCTTAAAGGAGAATATTTTCTACAGAAGAGTTTTGTAATTTTTGAGTAACTTAAATAAGATGTTAACATCTCTCTTGTTCCTTCTGCCTCTCCCTTCCACAGGTCATCAGCTGTTCTCCCTGCCTCTCACCCACCATCCCAACCATAGATGGATCCATCATTTTAGACTTGCTTATATATTGACAAAGTCAAAGAGGTTTTGTAGGTTTGGGATTTTTTGTTTTAAAAAAAAAATAATAAAAAAATCTACTATGTACTCTAGTTTGGAAAAGAGGAACCAGGTTATGAAAGCACCGAAGCACAGAGCTAAAAAAGGCAAACAACAAAAACCAACAAGCAAACACTCCAACAATCACCTTTCTGCCATTTATACAAAATTTAAGAAAAAATAAACTAGCTTGCTGAGCAGAATACTCAGGATATAGACATCAGAAGCAAAAACTAAGAAATTGTCATTCAAATGTATTTTTTCCTGTTTGTAATATCACTAAAGAATATCTAGTCAGCAAAATTCATTATTTGATAACATGCTGGCCAGATTCTCAGGTAAAAAAACAAATTTAGGGCTGATTTCACACAGGAGTGGGGCGAATGTGTTGAATGTCTTGTCTAGTTTGAATCCACTTTTTACTGATAGCAGGAAAAAACGTCTTTTAACAATAAAGTTCTAAGCCTTGGACTTAACATACTCACTTTCTTTACCATATTGATTCGGATCCCTGAGCAAACAGGAACCAACATACCAGAGATTCCAATGTGAAAGGGAGGAAATCCTCTATTTAGACTCCAATACAAATTCCAAACCACAGCTAAAAAAGATACTTGTCCTTCTCTAATGCAAATCCGGATTCTAAGAATCAATGTAGCTGAAGACACTACTGCTGCCACTGAGATAGAGTGACCAAAGGTTGAAATGAAAACTGATGCTGTGTCTAACTAGCTACTTTTCCCTTTGGATAAGGATCCTTGCTTCCAACACTGTGCTACGCTTTATTGAGGGGATCCAGATAGTGATGAAATACAGGTTCCAAAAACAATATATACATCAAAAGAATTAGCTATAACATTATGTCGTTCAGAGGCTCTTACAGAAGATGGATGGATTTAAGAAATAGGCTATCTTAGAAACACACTGTTCCTTCTGTATTCCAGCACTTGTCCTTAGCAGAAGGCAAACATTATTTCCAGACATTGATTTTCAGTTCTAAATTTGTTGATCTGCTTTAGAAATCCTGATAAGAGATACTTCTTCATTTTATACTGTGCAAAAAGATTAAAAAAGTTATGTCTCTATTTTGCTCCTTAAAACAAAACACTCAGCACAAATGCTGCATTGCATGAAATAAAGAAGTATTTGAATCAGAAGCTTTAAGCAAAACAGCTAAAGGGCTGTTTGCAGTTTGTTAGGTTTTTTATTTAAGGATCATGAAATTTAAGACAAATGGAAAAGCTAGAATCTTTACCAGATTTCACCACTCCATTCACTATGTAGGGAGTTTCTTTGACACAACAGCCATATCCTATTGCTTCCCACTAGTCTCAAGCAAGGCAAAACAGGAAGCTTCAGCACTTTGAGCTGATCTGTAACTAGGTACTTTTCCCTCTTAATGCAACAGTTTAGAAAGACAACAGCAACCACTTAGGGAAGCCAACTGAAGGCCAAGGTCAAGAATACAGGAATACAGGATTTCTTAAAAGAAAGGTGTGATTACAGTCTGCATTTCCAGCAAGGGGGAAACTCCTGCAGGAACCAGATAAATCTCAGTTACAACATTCTGGAAAACTACATACAAAGTTCCTTATCTGATACTACACTTCTTAATCGGTCTCATAGGTCAAGGTCACTCACATCTCACACAAAGTGTAAAACAGCCTTTATTAGTAATCTGCAAGGTTGAGAATGAAGAAGAATAAAATGCCAGAGTACAACTAGAGATGTAAAACTAACAAAGCTGTCAAGTATCCAGTTTGTAATTGTTCTGTATGCCACATAATCAAGTCAATTGATTGTTAAAAGGGCAAGTGGAGAAGTACTGTACCCCACAGAATGAACACAGTTAACAACTCTTCAAATACACCATCCAAATAAATGGCTACCAAATAACTACTTTTACAGACAACAGCAGAACAGGCTGCTCTGGCTCTTCTAAATTTGTGATGACTGTGGTTGAATGAAGCAGACAAGATGAGCAGAAAGTGTACAATCTGTTGCTCCTACCTAGGAAATTAATAAGAAGGCCTCCAAAAAAAAAAAAAAAAAAAAAAAAAAAAAATCACTGTTGCCTTTAAGAGAGGCTCTGTTAATACCAGTTGGCCCAAAGTGATTTGATTTCTCAGAAGAGAAACTTTGAAAAGATCTCCTTAGATAATATGAAAGAGCCAGAAATTACTTCAAGTTACATCAGGTACCAGCTCTCAAAATCTCATTTTGTGTCAATCTGAAGTAAAGGCTTTACAAATTTGGGCTCAGGCCAGCAAAACCCCTTCCTGAACCAGTGCACTCTTAAGGTCATGGATTGAGAGTCATATTCAGCAAGCAAGACCACAGATTTCAATAACTGAAATCATCACATTTTATAAGCAAGTTTCCTCAAGACATCCTACAGTGGGTTTTGCACAGGTTTTTCTCCTGCAGTGCCACTGCAGAAAGCATCGACTAGTTAAATAACAAATCCATGATCCCTTGAATTTTCATTTCACTCTCTAAAGATCTACAGGACAAAGAGCACTTGCCAAGGATGTCAATAATAATTCAGACATGACTGATTTGCACACAAGCGTTTCCTTAAAAACTCAGATATTTGTGGAAGTTACTGAACAGTTTATATCTAATGTGAGTTTTTGAGTGAAACCCTAATGTTTTGTTGAGAAACCTTAGTTTTAAGAAAATACCCTGCTCTGTATGAGTGAAGCAGTGAGGCAGTAAATGCAGAAGTATCCAAGAATCAAGTAGTCTACCATTGTTTGAGGACTGAGCACAGACGGTGATCTACACTCGGTGCTGTAGTGCAGTTCTTCACATTAGCACTAAGCTCGGAGCACTCTGGACGCTTCTAGCGCTTCAAGATAAGAACTCCTGACACCACAAGTTACAAAAAGAGCACTTCTTACTAAATTCCATTTCCTTGGGGCAGAACACGTTAGTTCAGAAGAAATTAAGAGACCAGGATGCGAGTCAGTAGGCTTAGACAAGGGTGCAGACAGGAAATAAAACTACAATACATCCTAAGCAGTCTGCAGGTCCTGCTAAAGAAATTCTCTCAAAGAATGTGTAACATTTGTCATTCCGACAGAGAAGCACAGTATCAGTTTGGGGTTCTTGTTTCATTGTTGTTGCTTTTAAAAAGAAGTTAAGGGATCAAAATAACCTACAGTAAGGAAGCTAAGGTAAAAGAGAAAAGGCCAAAGAACCATCTCACATTTCACAGCTCCACATCAGAAAGCTGGAATGGGACCCAATGACATGGGAAAGGAGTGCACATTTTCTGACACTGCTATAGCAGACTGGTATCAAGTGCCTACAGCACACACATCAGTTAGGACAGATAAATAAATTGTCATCTCAAGATAAAACTTTGTCAGAGCTGAGGAAAATTGCACAGTGCACAAAACACAGGCATATAACTGAAAAAAGGAAGAAGATGACAAGCAATGCTGAAGGAGATGGTCCAGAATTGAGAAGGGTTATTAGATGATTTCCTTAGGACTAAGTTTTACCTTGCTAAATGTATTTGACCAACAACCAAAAGAAACATACAGGTATAACTGAAGTTCAGGCTGATTTTGCCATCACAGAATATGATGTGGGTCTCAATGATACACCTCACTAAGAGTGAAACAATTGAAACTACTTTCATGAAATGATCTTATTTGATACACCTCACTAAGAGTGAAACAGTTGAAACTACTTTCATGAAATGATCTTATTTGATACAGCTCACTAAGAGGGAAACAGTTGAAACTCCTTTCATGAAATGATCTTATTTGATACAGCTCACTAAGAGGGAAACAGTTGAAACTACTTTCATGAAATGATCTTATTTATCACTAGATTAAAAGACAATTTCAAGTCACGAATTAAACAATTCTTTAGATTTAGGCATCAACAGAAAAAGGTCTATCAAGACCCCAATCAGGAGTTTTGAAACAAAGCACGCTCTGGCAGGAGCGTTGGACTAGATGATCTTTTGAGGTCCCTTCCAACCCTTAAGATTCTGTGATTCCTTATGGTAAAATTCTCCAAACATCACCAGAAGATCCCAGTCCTCAAAAGCCTGGTACCACAACAGAGGGGAGCACACAGCAGGTCACAGAATTCCACTGTAAATAGATAAGATGGTAAAAGTACATTTATGAACCGTATTTCCCCAACAGTCGTTACACTAGATCACTTCCAAGCTTGTTTTCAGTCATCTATATACAACCTGGGAGTCTCTTAAGACCTGACCGACATAAGTTTCATATTAAATTTCTCAAGTTGAGCAGCTAACTCTTCTTCTCCATCCTTTTTTTCCTCTCCTCATTTAATTGACCCTCCAGCTTAAGCTGCAAGCTCCCAGCTGGTTGCTTAAAGGTCCGCTACATTCTATAGTCTCTAGGACCTTCCCTTTGCCAAGCAAGTTCAGTTGATGCCAGGGAAGTAGTGGTCTTTCCTACTCCTTAGAGGGCTTACCTGACAGTCATACCATCACCAGTTTGTCTAAGGAATAAATAAAACACACTTCTTATAATAACAATCTCTTGTTGACCAGAAGAAAGAAAGAAAGTAACAATAAGAACAATTTAGAGGAACTTGTGGATCATACAGCCAAACTAATACTTACTGTGAAGAATTCAACAAGCCAGTTATCTTAACACCAAGAGGCAGGAAAGGGACAAAACTTCAGCAAATGTGTATGCCTATCTTGTACTGGTCTGAATACTACTAGAAGAGACACCTACTTAGAATATATGCCAGCAAAGGCATACACAGAATCAAAGAATCATTTAGGTTGGAAAAGGGCCTTAAGATGAGTCCAACCAAAAAACTAAACACTGCCAAGTCCACCACTAGACCAAGTCTCTAAGTACCATGTCTACATGTCTTTTAAGTACCTCCAGGGATGGTGACTCCACCACTTCCCTGGGCAGCCTGTTCCAATGCTGGATAACCCATTCAATGAAGAAATAAGAAAATGCAAGAAAAAAGGGGAGGATGATCAAATTTATTAAACAGCTTCTCTACAAGGAACACGTAAGTACTGTTCAGCTTGGGTAATGGAAGAGATGGCCTAAGGAAGAAAGGTCAGCTCTTCAGAGAGAAAGAGAAAATCTGAAAAACTGCAAAACCCACATGAATAGGAAACATCTTTGCCATTCCTTGTCTTCATCTAATTAATTGTTTCATGTGGTGCTTCCACTTGCTATTTTAGGACAAACAGAAGTCATGTAATATAATATAACTAGGTGACACCAGACATCCACTAAAGTTTTTTGTTGTTTTGAAATCACAAACCCCCACAAAAATCAGCAATACCTTATAGTCGAATAATCTAGTAAATCAATTATAAACCCCAAGTAAAGTGTTTTTCTCCCAAGAATCATGACAACTGTCATTGAAAACTGGAAGATATCATTAGATATTAGTGTTTTTTTTCCCTAGCAATCCACTACTGGCTGCAGACTATAGATCCTAGTCTAGACAGACTTGTTCTCATCTAGTAGAGCAGATGATGATGCAGAAACAGATTGCTAGAACCCTCATTCAACATGGCCCAGACCACACTTTGTTTGAAATACTGTTCAGTATGACTCTGTAGAACCTATTCAAACTGGAACAGGAGGAAAGGAAAATACTCAAAGAGAACACAAGAACAGAGAGCTTATTATAGCCTCTACACTGCAACTGGGACCATACCACAGTGCAGACAGGAAACTTTGGACAATATCCGCTGTCAGTAGTTTGTGCCAGCCTGTATGTTTATAGCTACATCTTTTTTCACTCGTCTGCAAACTACTTGTCTAAAATTCAAATCCACTACAGCAACTTTGGAGTCACAGTGCTCATTATCCACTAACACTCAGTTTTCACTGTTCTAAACAAGCAATAATATCTGAATAGGAATACATATGGAAAGGGAAAATGCAAGGAAAACCTCTAAATGAGAAGCGTTGCCACAATACATAAAAATCAGAGATAAATTCGGGTTAGAAATGAGTTTGAGATCCATTTCCAAAAATGAACAATTAAATCTTTCCAAATGGCTACCGATTAGTATGTGAAAATCTGATAACAAAGTAGCAGACTTCTTGATTTGTCAAGATTACCAGAAACTGATGTTTCCTGAATAAGGTGGCAGGAATAACCATACATTCCTTCTTTTCCTTGTGCACCTTGCGATGGGATATATATATATAAAGAAACAGATGGGATTAGACATTTGGAGAAGATATCACATAAATCTCCTGGACCGAAAGATTGAACGTATAATTTACCTTGTTGAGCATGTTTGTAGTGCAACGCAAGTCAATTGTGAAGAAACCACATCGGCAAACAAAAATCAAAGACTGAGAGAAAACTATCTGTGGAGATAAAGTTGCTTTAATGTCACTAACATCAAATGCAAAGCCAATGAGTGGTTTTAATGAGAAGTCAAAGATAGGAAATATCTAGTTTAGGAAAGTTGAAGTTCTGATAGAGCAATCCAGGAAGAATTTTTTAAAAAAAAAAAAAAATCGAAGTTGTATGAACAAGAATCACATGTCAACTCACAGTCACTGTCTCATTCAGCTGGTAGCACAGTTGACTTTTAAGATAGTTTGGCACAGTTACCACTACAGCTTTTATAAAGAGCAGTTTAAGGAAACTGTGGATCCTATTTTTCTTACCCCCCATCAGATGATTAACACCAGAATGACCTGCATCTGAAATACAGGTCACAAAGCAGAAGGGATTTGGTAATCCTCCTCCATACTCAGATTAGGAGGCTTAATAGCTACAGTAGGTGAAGTTAAATTTCATATTTAACTGGGCCTTGTTGTGGCACACTTTCTGTTCTGTGAGCCAAATTGAGAGCTGCAATCACAAGCTGAAGTCCTTTAAAGCAGTCTTCTACAATCCACATCATCAAAATTAGTTCACTGTTAATCAAAAGATGTCCAGCAGTTTTGCATCAGTAGCGATTTAACCTGGAATTATAAAACTATGTGGTGCTTTTATAATGGAAAAATGGAACTTTTGTATAAGATGGGCAAAGCTTTTTGACAGTAGTTATGAAAATCAGCAGCAGCATATTCAACCCTGAATTACACTCCTCTCTGACATACTAGTGGCTCAGCAGACTAGCAATGCACTACAGCTAGTTTATAAAGCAGTGAAATTATGATGGTGAGAACTATTATTCATACATAAGATTTTATCTAGCCTTTAATTAAGATGATTTTAAGAAGCTGAGAACTTAAGAAGATAAATATTTATAATCTGAAAATTAAGTATTTTAAAAATAAGTCAGTAGCATTTTAGTATAAAACACATTGCAAAATATCTTTCTTTTCCCCACTGAACAGTTCTTTAAACATGATCAATCCATGTCCACAAAAGCTAAGATGTCTCAGAACTGGACCCTATCAAGTAGGACCCTATCAAGTTATAAAGAAATTGGAAGCTGAGAAACATAGTTAAAGAGGTCACAAATTCAGTGAGCTTTCACTTACCAACAGACTAAAAAAAAAACCGAGTCACATCTAGTGACATTTACCCAGTTCTCATTCCTACAATATATGCTGCTATGGAGATGCAAGCCTGGATGGATGTTGAGAACCAAATATAATTAAAAGGAGCGGCTGAGGGTCCAGAAGAATTTTCAAAGAATAAAGTATTTATCTAAGAAGGGGTTAATCCAGCTTCTCAAGATGCTTCTATGTGCCTGGTCTGTGCCAGAGGTGGAAACAAAAAGAAAGATGACAACCTGACACATAGGTCTTTGATTTGCAGCATCACATGCTGCAAACCACATCCCAGAAAAAGGAATTCAACCTCTACCACTGAATGCTTTTCTGCAGATTCTGCATCCCCTACTCTTTGTAATACATCTTCTACCCCGTTAGAGGCTCAGATGAGCTGCTATTATCAATCTTCCCTTCCCTCCTCTCTCCTCCTTTCTTCCTGGCTTCTATAGTGGATGGAAGGATAAAGTGGTAGACTACTAGCAGGGAAAAAAAGATGTAACGCATAACTTGACTCCCTCAGACAAGGTTGTGGTGGTGGTGTTTTGGTTTTTTTTTTTAATGTATTGTAGTAATGTATCGTGCCATCCAGTTTTTCAGAACTTTGATACTAGACATGTTAATCACACAAATTCAGTTATCAGTCTTCGTCTGTCTTATCAAAGCTTCCTCCACGCACATGCAAGAGGGCAAGGTTAAAAAAAATAAGCCATAAAAGACAGTGGCCCTAATTGGGACAAAGAATTTTAAGTTAGTGAGGTCTATAAAGCTCTGGTCAACCTCTACACTTTACATAAACCCACTGAACTCTATAAAGTTTAGAGTAACAAACTTGTGTGAAGCCCCGATACTTGGTCATATTGAGGAAGAAGGGATCCATCCAAACACCTATATAACACAGCTGGAAAAATCAAAAAGGCAAGGGCTGATAGGGGAAGAGGCACCAACTTCTCAGATTTTAGCTGCAGGCAGTACAAGCCCTGGCTCCTTGCTCGTAGCTGGAATACAGCTCTCAACAGCATACACTGATCTGATAAATTGATCAGCATCACATATTCCTATTTTCTTTACACTACTACTAGTACTTATTACCATAACAAAACAGTTAAGGAGACTCAACTAAGAGCAAACCAACCCAGAGCAACACAACATCACCAAACCCCTTCGAAACAAACCAACCAAACCCCCCCACCCCCCACTACAACAACAAAATAACATTAGGCCCCACAGACTAACTTAAAACAGACAGGCAATTCACTGTCACATCAGACAACTTCCACTATGAAGGGAGAACAAGCAGACAAGTGCAAAGCTGCTGTTATTAGTAGTACTGTATTATTAATCAGCAAGATCATTGACAAGAATAAGATGTTTTTCAGCCAACTTAGTTTCCAGCTCAAGTCCCCAAAAAACTGATGCTAAAATAGGCAATTACTAAAAGTCACAATCCTCTCCAATAAAGCTACTTATATTTGAGGAAAAGAAAAAAAAACAGGTATGTAGTAAATCTAATTAGGAAACTGATCCAAGTTAAACTAGATCTGACCTTTTCTTTCCTCTTCTTCCTCCTGCCACGTTTCCCTTGTTTTCTAGGTTAGTGTTAAGCTAGATTAGTTTTACAGTCTAGTTTGTTGACCTGTTTAATAAATGAATGCTCATACAAGTCAACATAAATCTTGAAGGTAGGCACAGTGAGTCCAGAAAGAAAAAAGAATAAAAGTCACATTATGCATCAACAAAAAAACTTCCTGAAAGTTACTAGCCTCAAGCATTAGTACACAGTTACTGAATGCCAATTCAAGGGAAGAACTGAGACGAGGTTGCAGCAACACTATCTGTACTGCATGTTTTTGGTTTATACGAGTTCCAGCTTAGGAAACTCTTAGTGCCTACAATGTACAAAAACTACCAGAGTTTAAATTTCTCAGCTCACTCTCAGCCATACGAAAAGTAAACAGCTACCATATAAGAACATACAATAAAAAAGTTGAAGCTATGTCTAAAAACATTGACAAAGATTATAGCAGTTACTGGAAAACTTAAAAATTTAACTGCTGCCACATACCAGTATCTAGACATAAGAAGAAACAATTCTATAGTCACAGGTTTTATCAACGTAACTGAAGACATGTGCATCTACTTGCATGCTCTGCAACACATTTCTGTTCCGAGTGCAAAGAATTAAAACAAAGCACTGCTTGTATCTTGTACAGTCCATGGAACAGTCTGTGTAGCAGGCACATTTTTACTTTTCACAAATTTGTGCTACATATGTCCTTACAATTGAAGGTTCACATAAGCACTAGTATTACACCTACCACTAGATGCACAGAATTTCCCCTGCCTTCTAAACCAACCCTGTGAGTGCCATTACTGTAACTTCTACCGTTTTCCCAGGTAAAAATTTCTCTCAAAAGCTGAACATAAGATAGTCCCCTAAAAATATACAACAGCAATAGCCAATTTCTCTCTTTTCTAAGAGAAAAGCTGATGAGTTGACGTGGATCATGAAAGGATATGGAAAAGAAGCTGATTTAACACTATGAATTTGAAACAAAGATAGCCCAACACAAGCAAAACAAACCCCATGTGTTTTTTCTTATTTCAATCTAAAGACAGTTAATGTGATACATACACCACAGCAACTTCCAATGACATGTACACACATTGACCATTTTTTCCTCTTTTGTTAACCTGCTTAGTTTAGGAGAACTTGGGATGGTAAGTTTAAAGCTGTGTTCCACCCTTGGCAGCTGACAATGGCACAGCAGCTAAGGCAACCCAATGGCTTACTTCTATTACCCATCCTGCTTCTGTCACACAGGCCCACCTCATCTGTGCTGGCACACAGACATGAGACTTTTTTTTTTTTTTAGAGGAATTAGGAGGCTGCATGGAGCACCCAGCTCACCTGCTGAGTTAAAGCTGATCAGACAGAGGTCCAATGAGCACTTATGCAAGGACACCAGCAGCAGAAGCATGCGGTCAGGATTGAGACTGCTCCATTCTGGAAATGATTCTGCGAGATCTGATGGTGGAAGAAGGCACTTTGCTGTGTTTTTTAGACTGCAATCTCATAATAAGTGTTCAACACGAATGGTGACTTGCACACCTGTCATACTAGTTGAGCTATTCCCTTGTGATAACACATTCCCCCATCACATCAAAAAACCATCTGCAAACCTGTTCTGTGATTCTGATCAAGATTTAATTCTTGTTGTTTTTCTAACATTTGCTGCAACTGAGACTACTTCCCTGACCTGTTCACACTGGAATCACTCCAAGAGTTTCACATCACAGCTCAAAGTATGACAATATTACAGCCCACCATGTTGAATGATGACATTATGGCCATAGCAAGCTTGTAGGCTGTTCATAGAAGCTGGAGTGCCAAGGAAGCAACAGTTCTATGCAGGTATCATTTTGAAATCAGTCTTGCATATTGTCTGTTAGTGGCTTCACAAGTAATAGAGCATCAAGCCATCGAAACAGTCCCTAGCAGGTAGTCAAGAACATTTTAGATGTATAGTAGAATAACTAGGTCTGCCACTACAGCTGTGGCAACTATATAAAGTCACCTACAACTGCAGCAGTATTACACAAATGTGACACTAACCCGCTGCAAAGTTCTCAGAACCACAGTGTAAGTGAGAATACTTTGTACATTGAGAGAGTAAATATACGAAGTACTTAATGCAGGAATGTTGTGAACAAGGAGATAATACCAAATGCAGTAGCTACAAACATTTTGGTTGTGGGGGAATTCCACTTCCTGGAGAGTGTGCTTTGGAGATTACGATTATTGATCAAGATAATCAGAGTGGAAGTTCAAAAATATATTAAAAAAATTTAAATAATTGAAAGACCAGATTAATCAAAACAGAATTAAGATGCACCCACCAATGTATCCAAGTTCACAGAGAAAAAAAGTCTAAAAATATAACAAGGGTAAAAGATTATTGGCATGCTAGATTTCACAGGCATATAAAACCAGATCTTCACTTTGACGGAATCTCAGTTTTCGTAAGAAAGCAATACCAAGGCTATTCCCTGTCAAACTTGAGCTGTGTGTCCTTGAGCTGCATGAGAGTAAAACTTCTACCCTTCCACTCCTGCAAATAGCAGTGTTGGAGGGTTTTTTGAAGTAGTTGAGATTAATCTTTCCCTGTGAAAATGAAAGTTTTTCAGAGGCTTTTCTATTTTCACAATTCATTGCAAGTCCCTAGCAAGAAGACTTCAACATTCAGGACTGGAGTTATATGCCACTTTCTGTTGAAAAGGCTCAGGTTAGCGCTCCAAACTTTACCTGTACCACCTCAATGCTGAAGCTTTTTCTTGCACCCCAGCAACTACCAGGTTGTGCATAAAAGTTATGGGGACTCAATGTACTTGCCACCTCTGTCTCTCAAGTTGAAATGAAATCAGCCAGTGGGATCAATGACTACTTGGAAAAACTGCACAAATTGTTTCTTAAGGTTGACAACAGTATGAAGCTGGACTTTTACAGCTCCATACTATCAAAGCCTTTCAATCCAATGGAATGCATGTAACCAATTCACATTACAAGGTTTTAATCAACGAGTACCAAAGTGTAATTTTCAACCATTCTCATATTCACCTCTATAAAATATGGGTCAATTTAAACCACCACAGAACTTGGTTGCTGGCTAAATTAGTTACTTCAACTCACATTTTTGGCACTTCTCCATCAATAGGGAATTTAGAATTAGGGTGTTTTGTTTGTTAGCTATTTCACCAAGACTGTACCTAGGAGAAAACATACTAGTGAGCGCTGCTATAAACAGTACTTGTAAGCATGTGTTATACATGCTGTAAGAACACTGACAAAGTGAAAAATCCTCAGATGTCTTCTAAAAGCATCTAGTTTTGACCTCTGATCAGGTCATGCAGGAGTTAGGTACATCAGTAAGCACAAGCCTAGGCATCTTAGGAATGTTAGAGCTCAACGTAAGGTACATAAAGATTATCATCTGAACAGTCATTTTGTACTGAACACCTATTTAGAATTTCTGTGAATACATTCCATGCATTTACAATGTAAAGTCTTTTGCACTGTTAAATGTTTAGATACCAAATAAGAGAATTTCAAGTATTGCATTACTATTTTTCATTTAAATGCTTGAACATTTTGACCTGAGACTTCAAATCATACTCTGCAGGTCACGAAATAATATAATAGGCTGGCAAAACCCACGATTTTAATTCTAAAGGTCATGTAATTATTGAAGTCTGCAACCAAGTTTTGACAAACACAGCAGTTTTGACAAATTCAGCAGTCGAGCCCTTGGAGCAGAGGTCCCTTTCCACCGCTGACCCTCAAGCAAACAGTATGATGCAGGCAACTGAGTATAATTTCTGTCTCACTGTTGTGGATATGAACAATCTGTTGACTATAAGCCTCAAGCTGGGCAATTGTGGTCTTGGAGGTATTATCTCTGGCTCAGTTTACCACTTCCAAAAAGTAAGTGGATGAGGAATCCTTTACAGATAAAAGGATTTCAAAGCACACAAGTGATTATATGATACAAATGCAAATATTTCATTTAGTATTGATAACCTGATACAAGACATGAAAATAAAATTGTTCATCTGAAGGGTTTATCAGAAACAATACAGCATGTTCAAGAAGCCTGTACTTTCTTGCTTTGCTTTCTGAATATAGCGCTTGATAGTCCACAGAACCATATCACCTTTCAATTTTTTAAAAATTAAATACTTCAAAATTAAATGCTAAGGCTAGAATGATCTGAGTTTTTTGTTGGTGGTATTTTTTTGTTTGTTTGTTTTAGGACTGACAGCTACTACCTCACCACATTGTCTTCCTCACCTTGTTAAAAAGGTATGATTCTTGAGTGGAAAAAGAAAAAATAAGTTATGATAAATCCATCACGTTTACCGTTCCTCCCACCACCATGTTGCCTTTTGAGCCATCACCTTGACAATTATTCAGACCTTCCACTTCACGTTATCTTCGTTAGGCTCTTCAAATCCTTAGGAATACGTTGCCAAAGGAGAAAATTCACCGTTATTACTTTACTTTTTAGGTTTTTTTTTCCTGGCTAGTGTAGGAAGCTATGTTAGAGAAGTTAATGCTACAGAACTTCAAAGAAGAAAAAGAAAAACCAAACCACCCCTCCAAACAACCCAAACCTGTTAAGTGTACTCTATCTCCATTATCCTGACTTCTCAGGGTAATTCTCACCACTTTGTTTACACTTTCTCTCAGATAAGGGCTGCTCAACAGGCATGCCAAGTAACAGTTCCTAACCGAGATAGCTCCTGACTAACTATTAAACCAGAATCAATGTCCTTCCTCCTTACCAGTTGCTAATCATTTCAGGACTCCTTTTTATTAACTGAATTTTGCATCAGGAACATATAAAGGAATCACATCCTAAGTAACTTCTATCCCAAGGAGAAAAAAAAACGAGTGTGAAGCAACACCACAGTGCAATCACTGTAAAAATGTAAGTAATTATGTTATGGTTTTACCCCTTGCAATTGTCAGTGAAAGAGCAACCCAGCAAACCAGCTTTGAAGTTCCCTAAACACAAGAGATCTACCCAGCAGAGGACACAAGAAAAAGTTTGTCTTACGGAGCATTCATTATATTTCTTTGCAGTCCTTATCAGGGTTGGTCATGCTGTGCAATTGTGCTCCCTGAACACATCTGTCAGCATACCATTACCACCTGAAAGACCCTACGGTCATGAACAGTCGAGTAGACTTTTAGGATTCTAGTTTAAATTTAAAACTGAAATGCCATTAAATAACAAGTAAGCAGAGAAATGGCAACATAAACTGTGAGAGGTATCAGTCCATCAGATTTAACGATCTGTTACAGCACCTATGCCAATGAACTAGCTCTCCCTATAAATTCTAATTAAACTGCATTCTTTCCACAAGAAGTACTATATAATGTATTGGTGTACGGAAAAACAGAAACGTCGTTTTTTCTAAACAATATTATAGCTAGAAGGATTAAAAAGTGCACAAGTATCATAACATACACACGGATACTATAACAGGTGCTATTGGGGGCAACACGAAGAGAAAAGAAGCACGTGTGCATGAAGTTTCGGAAAATAAGTAAAAAAAAAAAATCTCTCACAAACCCTGACAAATTATATGTGAACCTACTTGTTAAGATATTTACTCCTTACTTTGATCTCATCTCAAGCATGCCAGAAAGACTGAGTGAATTGCTGCTTACCCTCCCCGTTACACCTAGATGTGTTTCCACTGCTCATCCCTCAGGGAGGATCGGTACTGACACTAGAACTGAACTTGAAGATCACGGATTGCATCTAGTTTCCCTAAGAAGGGAACGTCCGTTGAATCGCTGCAAATAAGCGGCTCCTCTCATCAAAGAGTGTTCCCGCCACCTCCCTACCCCCCAAACAAACAAACAATAAACCAAGCCTAACCAATGCCCCCCAAACCGGAGCGTGCCCCGGCCGGAGGTGGCAGCGGCACACCTGCACGCCACCAGCCACCAGCGGGGCCGGGCGGGGCAGGGCAGCCCCCGGCGAGGCTCGGCAGCCCCCGGCGAGCCTCGGCAGCCCCCAGGAGCGCTCTCCCCGCGCGGGAACGCCGCCGAGGGGACCGCGCCCCCCCGCCCCCCGGCGAGGAAGTCACGTGGCCGTGGCTGGGGGGGGGGGGGAGGGGGAACCTAAGGGCGCAAGAGCCACGGGGGCAGGCCCTG
>WBNH01001238.1:137588-213515 GCA_013401255.1 Urocolius indicus
CCTACAACTCCCGCAGGGCAGCGCGCCACCCGCTCCAGCCCAAGCGGGGCCGCCGCAGCGACGCACGCCGGGAGTTGTAGTTAGCTGAGGGAGGGGGAATGGCAACCACCCCCGGAGATTTCCCCACAGAGAAGCACCGCCGAACGGTCCTTCCAACGGGTCCACGCTGCGTGAGCCCCGGGGCCGCGGGACGAGCCTCTCTCCACACCTCCCAGCGCCGCAGCAGCTCACTCTGAGGCGGCTCTGGGTTAAGAGTTCAAAAAGCAGCACAGGTTTCGCCCTCATCATGCCACAGTATGTCCCGGGAGCTTTGTGGAGCACGGCTTGCTCATCGTGGCCTACAGCTCTCCCTGCAGCCTCTTCCTCCTCTTCACCCACACCTGAACCCCTCGGGGTGGCTGCGCATCACGGGAATCCATTCCCCCTTCTATCCAGCACCTGCATGGACGTGGCTGTCACACGAGGGCGAGCACAATGCTATGCCTTCCTAATCAGCTTGCCAAATGCATGCCGTAGGGAGATTTTCAAAGTATCACTCAGTGTACCAGACAGATTTCAACAGCTTTGCCTTCATCCTGTTTTTTTATGAGTGGCGATTGTGTAGATACGCCCAGGGAGGTGAGCTGGGGACCAGCATTCTCTCCTGTGACCCGTTTGGAAAAGACTAGTACAGAAACTAGAAGCAAGTTAGTTTAGTTCAGTGTCTAAGAGCATGACTGAGAAAGCTTACTATAAACCTACAGATGATTTCACAGCCAAAGTCAGATTAAGATAACTGCAAGAAAGTTAACACATAACCGTCAGATTGGATTGCTTGGAGCATTTGACAACTGCTTAGACAGTTGGTTTTGCTGTTCTCCACACAGTCACTCTGCTACTGTACCTCCAGACTCCAGCACAAGACATATATACCCTCAGTACCAGTCTTACGTGACAATTGCTACCCATGCCTTGCAGGAGAGCAACTAGCAATCTTGAATTCCCCAGACAGAAAAATCAAGATCTTCCAGTTTTTGCAGATCCTGGTACATCTTGGAGTGCCTCCTCCTTCCCCACACTCCTCTTCTCAGAACAGCCTTTGTATGCAGCATTACTTCAGCAAGAAATGGCATTTTCTGTGCCTATTTGCAGGTTGTGATAGAAAACAGGTTTTAATAAAGCCATGGAAAAGACATCTTTGCTTCTCTCCTTCTTCCATGCCTTATAAGGGTTTAAAGGAAAGAATCATGTTACTTCACACATTTTTTTCTTGTGCAATAGGATGAGCGGAGTCAACAACAGCAATACTGCATCAAAACTGCAGAGGGGCATCAACTTTAAACAAAGAAGGGAAAGCTGTTCCCCATTCATTCATTCGTCTACTTACCTGTGTAGAGTGTCAGTGCAACCAGAAGCAAGGCTATTTGGGAATGGAGCCCTTACCACCTTTCAGTGGAGCATTTCAGGTGAACAGCAGGAGTGAAAGTATATGTGAAACAGCAGCTTATTGCTTCCTCTAGCTTTTCATCATGGCAGCCAGCAATAAATAACAAGCAGCAGCTTGCCAGTCTCCTGGCTACCTCTTTCTTCACTTCAGAGTACCTTGTCTCTCTTATTGGCACCAGACTTCCAAACAGCAACAAAAACCATCAGCCTTACCTCACACAAAAGGCAAAAAATGGGGCAATTCTGGGAAGGCTTTGTCAAAGCCCACGCAAACTAAAATGTAACTTTATTTGGATAAAATGCTTTAAGCTTCAATCTAATAGTATCTTCTGGTTTAAAAAATGACATTTTTTCCATAAGATGGGCTTAAAAAAATTAAAATCTATTATGCCCTTGCCTCTCCTGCAACATTTCTGTGGTGGATATTTCCTTCTGAAATTAAAGACGTGGTTTTTTGTTTTTTGGTTTTTTTTTTTCCTGTGGATGAAGGATGTCTTCAGGGGTTTCTTGTAAAGCACAGTCCTGAAGATTAGCTCTGCTTCCACCGCAAGGAACAAAACTTTGGTAACAGATGGCAGATCACATCTCTTTTAAAATAAATAAATTTCATAAAAATAAACTTTGTCACTTTTATAAAACAGATAATTGAGCTTAATGAATTCAACACAAAAAATTTAAACACTTAACTGAATCCCAGAGGCTGTCTGACATGAATCGGTTTCATAGGGACACAAATGCCTTGCATCTGAAGAGTTTCATTATGAGATGTCTAGCATTAAATAAAGGGAAGAAACTACATCACCCCCCATTTTGTTACTTTAATATACTTTTTGTTGCAGTTTGTTCTGTTTGAGAGGCTTCTCAAAAAATAAAAAAAAAAGAGCATGGAGTTCATGGAGCAAGAAGAGGAAAGGGAAAGAATTTCAAACTGAATTTTTGTGTTACCTAGATTTTGAATTCCTAGGCCTTCTGAAATTCTGCCTAGAAGTCAGATATGCTGTAAACATGAGATTTTTAACTGCTGTATCCCTTTGAGATGTTTTATTCTTCCAAGATTAAAACTTGATTTCATAGAAGTGATTCCACTTTTCTGAACGAGGGTTGGATCAAAACTCCAAGGCCAATTGAGGGAAGAACCTGGAGCAGGGGGGGATAATTTTGATTTAGTTGATTTTAGTTGAGTATTCTAGTTAATTTTTGTTGGATCATAAAGTGAGTTACTTAGAAATTACTCTAGAGGCAAACTCCCATACAATTTTGTCTGAAGCTACAGGAATTATTATTGCTATTCTTTCTATATCTTTAATCTCATATTAATATTGGGCTAAAGATATATTAAAACAGGCATGGATGCTTACTGTTTGATACCATAACTCCATCAAAGTGTTACATTTTGAATTAATTTTTTTTTGAACACACATTGGGGAGATTAAACTATCATGTTGAAACATTGCAAAATTGTTCATCACCAAAACCTCTTTATAATTAATCCCCAAAGGTGAAATTCACTCCTGTACAGACAGCTTTGCATGCCTCTTTGTCACTTAAGTACTGCTTTGTGGAAACTGGGAGTAAGAATGAAATATAATTAAAACGGTAGCTTGAACAGTCAAAACCCTGTAGTAAGCCTTTTGCAGATGCTGTCTGGAAGAGAACAGATCCTGAATTGGTGAGCTCCCTCTCCCACATGAATACAATTTGTAAACCTGTAAATTGTCAATGTCTTTGTGAAACAAAGAGATTTAAATAATGAACTGTGTGATAGCTTTGTGAATGAGTATTGCAGAGAATCATTTGTACTACAAAGATATACCACAGCAGAAAAAAAAGAGAGGTTATAACAAAAGGTAATTTCACCGTAAACACTAATATTATCATTTAGATACAAGATCTAGCCAAACTGAAGAAGAGTTACTTAGTAATCAGAGTGAATATAAGATTTCCAATACATGACTACTTAAACCTATTTGAAATACCAATTTTATAACAATTTAGGCCATTATAAAGAATTCAGAGATGCTCATAAGATATACCACTTTTTTTTTCCAGTGTCAGATGTAGAAAAAAATAGTTTAAGTGATCAATTATAAAGGCAAGTTTTTTTTAACTACCACATTTTCCCCTGGTCATTGAGAACTTAACCTTAAAAAATGCTGAGACTTAGTATGTAAATTCCATAGAATAAGCTCTAAGAAGCACTCTCCAGTTCTGTTCAGTGATCTGCATGTGCTTTTATGCATGCTTTGAAGGCAGAAGCCCTGTGGTCACTCCTAAAGGCACATTCATACAAAGTCTTTAGGTTGCTCTAGACTTGCCTGCATAAAGCAGAGATTGACTTCAGGAGCTGGAAAGGTACACCTATTGAAAAGCAACAGGATTTTTCAGGCACAATCTCATCCCTGGATTCAGGTTATGATTAATGGACAGTCAGCACAGATAACAGTTTTGTGAGAGTCTGTCAAGATGCAAAAGAGCATAATCTCAGCTAGAAGACCATGAATTTCAGAGATTTAAACTGGTACGCTATCCTATGGCTGAGTAAGTTGGCAGCATGTGAAGAAAGGTATGCACAGACAGCTTAGGGAACAATGATTATTTTCCATTGCAGACAGATTTATATGGTTTGAGGCATTACTGCACCATCTCTACTATTTCTCCTACTGCCAGCAGATACCTCCACTATTCTTAGTTTGATACTCAGTGTATTTTTTTTCCTCCAGTGAAGGAAGAAGGTAACTTTTAGCAGAAGCAGCTGGACTCATGGCTGTAGTACAGTAGTGAGATGCTGTGAGAGGGTGCCTTACTGTCATCTACTGCTTGCCTGTAATGGCAAGCAGCATAGCTCAGATGAAAAGACTACGCCTAATCTAACAGCTTAGACTTTGATTTTTTTCATAATCTTAGAATCATAGAATGGTAGTGGTTGGAAAGGACCTTTAGAGATCATCTAGTCCAACTGCCCTGCAGAAGCAGGTCCACCTAGATCAGGTCACATAGGAACACGTTCAGGTAGGTCTTGATCTCCAAAGAAGGAGACTCCACATCTTCCATGGGCAACCAGTGCCAGGGCTCCCTCACCTGAACAATAAATAGTTTTTTCTTCTGTTTAAATTGAACTTTTTGTGTTCCAGCTTCAAGCCATTAACCCTTGTCCTGTTGCTAAATACAACAGAAAAAAAGGGATGTCCCAACCTCCTGACATCCACCATTTATAAATATACAAGATCCCCCCTCAGTCTCCGCTTTTCTAGACTTAACAGCCCTAGTTCCTGCAGCCTTTCCTCATAAGGAAATTGCTCCAGTCCCCTGATCATCTTAGTGGCCCTGTGTTAGACTTTTTCCAGAAGTTCTCTGTCCCTCTTGTGCTGGAGAGCCCAAAACTGGACACAGGACTCCAGATGAGGCCTCACCAGGGCAGAATAGAGGGGGAGCAGAGCCTCCCTTGACCTACTGGCCACACTCTTCTTGATGCATCCCAGGATGCCATTGGCCTTCTTGGCCATGAGGGCACATTGCTGGCTCATAGTTGGTTTATTATCAACCAGGACTCCCAGGTCTCTGTCTACAGAGCTGTTCTCCAGCAAGTCAATCTCCAGCCTGTACTGGTGCAAACCTGTAGTTTCCTGGGTCGTCCTTCCTACCCTTTTTGAAGACTACAGTGACATGGGCCTTTCTACAGTCCTCAGGTACCTCATCTGTCCTCCACGATTGATCAAAAATGCAGCTTAGCAACCACATCAGCCAGTTCCCTCAGCACTCTAGGATGCATCCCATCAGGACCCATTGACTTATGAGTGTTAAGCTTGGCCAACAAGTCTTTAACCTCTTCCTCTTCCACCCAGGGCAAGTCCTCTGATGTCCAGACCATCCTGCTATCCTTGCCGAGCTGGGCTTCCAGAGGTCTGGTCTTGGCTGTAAAGACCAAAGCAAAGAAGGCATTCAGTACTTCAGCCTTCTCTGCATCCTCGGTCACCAGTGCATCCTCTGTTCAGCAGTAGGTCCACATTCCCCCTCATCTTCCTTTTGCTCCTGATGTACCTGAATAATCCCTTCTTATTTTCTCTAACTTCCCTGGCTATGTTTAATTCTAAAAGGGCTTTAGTCTTCCTGGTCGCAACCCTGCAAGCTCTGGCAAAGTTCCTATATTCTTCCCGAGAAATCAGGCCCTGATAATAATAACCTCAATCAATGTGGTTACACAAAATAATAATAATAAAAAAAAACTCGATTTTTTTTTAAAAAAAGAGCAAAAATCTTTCACAGTTAGTTGCTGATATGTGGTTTGGGGTCCTGTGAGCTTTGAAGCCTAAATCCAGACACTTCCTTGTATTGTCATCAGTCCTAGTAAGGAAAAAATGAAAGCTCCCACTCAGAAGAGATCAACTGAAGAAGTTTCCATTTCACACGTAGGTGAAAGAATGATTTTAATAGGGCAGAAAAGTCAGGCAACCTCAGGTCTGCTCATTGGCTTTTCAGTCACCAAGAAGACTTAAGATTTGCAAGCATTCTGGGCCTCTGAAGTTTAGGCCTTTTATCTCTCTGTGCTCCTATAAAATTCAAAATAGTTTACAAATGATGATGTATGAAGAGGCTATAATTTAATACCAAATATCTTTCAGATAAAGAAAGAAATGGCACTTGTTTACATCTGAAATCTTGGGGTTTAATATTTGGTGCTCAGAGATTGCATATTTCAGCAATATATACAATGAAAAATACCGTAGTCTCCTAATTACAGGGTCTGCTTTTGTGAATCTCATTGACATTAACTGGTACCTCTGTCTTTCAACATACGTGCACAAGTGTATCTATACACAGGTCAAAAGAAAACTAGCCAAGGTGAATTTTTAAATGTACTTTTTCAGCCAAAACTTGCTTCTTGAATCTCTACCAAGAGAAAGTACCTCTACTTGAAGAAGTGAAGGTTTCCTCAAGTAGAAAGGCAGCACTAAGCCATTCAAGACACCTCTTGATTTGTGCCCCCACTATTGACCTAATTCTAAGTATGTGAAACATGATTATTACAGACAGATGACCATTTTTCATAAACATCTTTATCCCTCATATAGGAAGGTTAAAAATGAGAAAATGCTTTTTAATCTATGTTCTAGCAGTAGCTGTCTTAAAGCTTTATCTAAATAGATAAAACAAAGTTTGTATCTAAGCGGGTATTTTCTTATCAGACCATCTAATTAGAAAAAACACAGCCAAGCTTTCAAGAACACCAATATTCTTCATGTCTAGCTGATTTAATAGACATGTCACTTCCATGTAACAAACCAGTCTTGTTTGTAGCAAGCAGGCATTATAATAAGATTACAGTAAATGTTTAGAAGGTTGATGCACTTGGTTTTACATGGGTAGCTAAAACATGAATAGAGCTCTCAGTTTATACCATTTTAGGAGAGAGACATAGTGAAATTTTCATCAATTATTTTCAGATCTTTGTTTATCTCTTTAGAGGCTGAGGGTCTGGTGATACTGTGGTCAAAGGGTCATGGTCTCATCACACAGATGCTCTACCCCAGAGAACACATGAGTACAAAGGGTGCATTACATTTAGACAAACCCCTAGAGCTCAGAAAGAAAAAAAAAAAAACAAACACAAAACCAGAAAACTTTTATGGTGAGCTGAGCACATTTGCTGAGAGTGGAATTAAAAATGCTACTTTACAGAATCACTCCCTAAAGCAGAGCTTACATTTCAGTGCACAGAAAGTTAGAAAAAGCAGGGCTTTAAACAATGCAGGCTTGTAAGGTGAAATCAAATGCTAATATGCAACCTACATGAAAAACTTTATAGTGTTATCTTATAAAAATAATTTAGAATATTTTGTGACTAGAAATATAGCAACTTTTGTTCAATACTAATTTAAAACATTTATTATTCTTGAATTATTCTTATGAGGATGATATATTCTATGTTTCAGTACTAGCCTGGCAGAAAAAGATGTGTAAGTGAAAGGAGGCTGCCTGAAATACCAAAAAAAAAAATTAACAAATTAGTCTTCTGGAGATTAGACTGCTATTTTAACATGTCATTATTTGACCATTAAAATTAAATTTAGAGGGAAGGTAAAATCTGATATATACTCCTAAGTGAGGTCTCCATAGCACTATCTATCAAATATGGCTGTTTTTTCCTTCCATTTAAACTGTTATCCCATGTTTCACACAGCTGAGTAATGTCACTCACTTTCTCTAAAGTTTCCCAAGTGGCCAAGTAATTTAAGTATGCCATCACCAGAGCAACTCTGCAGCTGAAAATATACTGCTATTAAATCCAGAGAGAATAGGTCACTAATTGCAGCTTAATATTAGAGATAGACATGAAATAGTGAGCCAGCCATCAGAGCATGTGGTGGTAACCCAAACTTATGCTATTACTGAAAAGACAAAGAACTGTTTACTGTCTTCATGAATGACATCTACAGTTACATTAGCCAAGAACTCACTAAAGCTAAGTAATACAAGGCTGCTAGTTCTTCTGTAGACCACAGAATAATTATTATTTAAGCTAAGGAAAAATTTCCTCCCCCCCGCAAACTGCCCTTCCTAGCATGGAATGTCCCACTGGGTGGGTTTGTGTGTGTGACAGTAGTGCCAACAGATATAGAACATGTGGAGCATCATACGGGGGTCAAGGTTCCTTCTCCCAGAAGGATTATAAGCTAAATAGAGAAGGGGAGTTATTGCATAAGCAACACCCAGTTCACAAGCTGGCTGCTTAAATAGTCATTGCCTTGGAAGCAGAGAGCATTGTACCACCTTCTAATTCTCTAGCATCTCCCCAAGAGCATGTGTGTGTGATTCTGGGAGGAGGAAGGAGTTTGCCCAAAACAGATCTTCGCTTTCTATTTTTACTGCAGAAATTCAGATTTTGGAGTCCTTTCCACATCATTCCAAATGCAATTTCCAGCATAAGCTACAATTTTATAGCCAACCTAACCAGCATTCACCATGGGAAGTAGTAGGAAATGAGACTGAATGGCTCATTGGTCACTCGAGTAAAGCGGTTTATTTCCTGTAACATCCCTTGCAGAGCTATTGCCTCTTGAAGTAGAGCTCTTCATGGTTTGATTTAGAACAACTATTTTTACTATATATAGAAGCTTCATTTTACCAATTTCACGTATGAGTTTTTAGCTGTGTTGTCTATGGTTTAGGTTGTCTTCTGAATACCTCACTTGGCTCCCTTCCCCTTCCTTTTTGCACCAATCTCATCTCTTCCATTCTCAAACTAAACATCTCAAATTGAAAAAAAAATAGAAGAAAAAAAAATGAAGGAACACTGTGGATGAAATTCCCCACCCTTTTAGCAAAACAACACAACGTGATTTCTCAAATCCAAATTAATTTCAAAATAAATCTGATTTTTCTTGAAATGCAGCTATTTCACTAGCTACATCAGTGCTGTGGGGTTTAGTTTGCTGTGGCCTTATATTGCTTCACATAACTGCATTCTTGAAATGTTTGGGTTTTTGTCTGTTGGTTCTCAATAGGTATCTTTTCATGTGGTTTTAATCAGCCTCAGTAGCACTGCAAAAGGACTGAAAATAGCATTTCTATTTTACAGAGGCAATTAATTCAAGATAAAGATATTTTCTTATTGTCCTTTTTTTCATAATTAGCTTTTAAAATCAAACTCAAGGAATGTTTTTTTTTTTGTTCATGTTATTTCTCAAGTAGCTTTTCTTAAACTTGGTGTTATGATTTTCTTACATTGCCTGACTTTTCACATTAATTTTTAAAGACTATTTTTGTATTAGGTTAATTCAAACAACTTCAGAGGCAATTATAGATTCACATTAAGCATTCCTTTTTGGAACAACATGAAGTAATGCCATCAAGCTAATAAAAAAATAAAGTCACTGTAGTCTGATTATGACAGACTCAACAGTTCTTCACTGAATTCCTGTGGAGAAAAGCAGACAGCAGAGTAGATCTGTTGCAGATCATCATCAAAAAAGAAAAAAGTAACATTGCTCTTGTCCATTCCCACAATTTGATCACCCCCAGAAAGACCTTTTTCATTCAAAGTATTTGTGGGTTCAGATGTAAACAAAGTTAATATTTTCCTCCTCTATCGGAAGCAAGTCCACTTCCTCTAAAAAGCCAAATATTTGTTTCTTCTATTTCCTCCTCGTTTAAAAATATAAGTGTTTAAGTTCCTACCATTTGCCTCAAAGGATATTTTCACAGCTAGATATCTATATTCTCTAGTAATACCTTCCCACAGTGCAGAGTAATGTGACTAAGAAACTGTTGTGGATCTAAAAGTGCTCTAACCCAGAGCAATGCTGGGATCCTGCTCCTTCAAGTCTGGTCACAGTGGCTTAACGATTCATGTATATTCCTTCTCCATGCAGAACTAACTTTCTGCTTACTTTCAGCCTTTTCTGCTCTATCACGTACGTAACTTCTTCCAAAACCAAAAGGCTTGTGTTCACTATCTTGAGCTTAAAGAAATAGCAGAGATTGTAATGCAAATGTGAGAGCTGACAATGTTCTTGAGGTAGGGACTCTATCATAGTTGTAGTGTTTTACTATTAGCTATACACACCATTACAAGCCAAAGCTGTATTACCACTTCATCAGATTTGGTTCATAAGGTTTCACACAGAGTACTTTTCATACCTTTGTATGAAACAAGGGTATGAAAATACCCCATTTAGATTACTTCTCATATTCATAGGCTTTTAGGCATTCTTACAATCAGCTTCTCTTGACATTTATCAAAAAGGTGATGCTGGCATAAAAAGGATTCCAATTGTGATTCAACTAAGCATTTGGATTGGAGAGTCAAAGCAAGTGCTAGGAACGTCTTACATGAACAGCATCAATTGCTGATGATTAAAGTGAGCTCTGATCTTTTATCATTGTATCTATAGGACTATAAATCTTCAATAGATTTAGCCATAAATTGTAGAACACATATAAGCCTTTAAGATCCTAAACTATTTTAATCTTGATTTTTACATTAAAAAAATTATTTTGAAGACAGCCAATCTCTAGGGATGCTATCTCCAGTCCTTAGATTGAAAAAAAGATAAGAAATCATATGCTTCCACTAGTAATTCAGCTATTTCAATCTGGAATTCTTTTAGAACTCAAGTTAATGCTTAAGTCTTGGTTTATTTTTAGTGTTTATTTTAGCAACTTGTTCCATAGCTCTTGCATAGCCACTTTGCTTTCAGACAACTCTTCTGCCAAGTTCCCTCCTCCCAGAAATGAAGAGTTCAGCATAAGGATCTCCCCATCTTCTCCCACCTCCAACACTGATACAAAGAACTCATTAAGGTCCTCAGCAATGGCCTTATCCCCTGGAAATGCTTCTTTGATACAGGGAGTGTTACTTTTAAAGTAAATCTCAGCTCCATTTCCACAGTGACCTTATACAACTGTTTTGCACGTTCATTTGGCAACAAATTATTGGAAATAATCTTTTCACTGCTAGGATCAATATTTCTTGTCAGTGAAAATATTACATTTTTAAACATCTTGCATTTCCTTTGTAGAAAAAAAAAAGGATAGGAAGAGCACACTATGTGGAATAGAGTCTAAGTGACAGAATCTTCACTCCTCTTTCAGAGATATTAGAACTTTTAATGGAGATGCTTTTCTGTTTGGCATAGCATTACTAGGTTTGTCCTGCAATACAAGAGCTTTGTCTGCTGCTGGGGAGCTCTGGTGTAGCTTCATATAGATCTGTGCATTGCTAGACAAGAGCTTCTACGTACGTGACAAATTATCTCAAAATTACCTGATGAGCTAAGACAGAACTTGGCCTGTCAGGTAGAAACCAATCAAGATCCGCACAACTTGCTCTAATGCACAAGTGACTTTATTTGTAGAGTGCTTACGTAAGTGTACAAATTCACCAGTGCAAAAACCCTACTCCCTGGTATTCTAGTGCTTCTCAGATTTCCCTTACCACAGCTATCATGTTTTCATCCTGGTTATCACCCCTCTCCCCACAAAGTGTCCTTGTGTAAATATGTCAGAGCTTCAACAAAGTTTGCACACTCCAGCAGTGGAAAGGTTGTGCAAGTAGTAACTAAAACTTCTCTACCCCTTATTTTCATATGAGGTTAATCAGTTCATTAAGCATAGAGGAAACTGATAAAACTTGTTATTTCCCAAACATTATGCTAGTTCTGTGCCCAGTGACAGGAAACCAGTAACAAGTTTTCTACCTCTGTGTAAAACCAAAATACTGCTTAAATTTAACCAAACATGCCTATTCTGATGTTCTTGTTTCTTGTCTCTGCAGAGCTAAATGCAGTCACAGCATGCTGTTTTTTTTCTCCGACACACACATTCTCCTGTTATTCTTAACTGCTCAAAACATTTGGTTAAAACAGCCATCCTTTCTCTTATTAAAGATACCTAATAACACTGTCCTTAATGTTTAAACAGCTCCATGTGTACCCAATTATGAAAGCAATTAATTTAGTCAAAGACTAGATTAACTGCCATCTGTGGTCTGATTATTTGTTAAATTTGAGTACTTCCCATCAAAATTGTCATTAAAAAGTTTTATACAACATGCAACCTAGTGACAAGTCAATGTTTCCCAAGGATGTCTCGATGCAAAGAGAGTTCAACATTAAGTGTTCTTCTGTCACCAATTTGTACCTTATATATTATTTAGGATGCACTTTCTTCACAGAAATGAAACTTTAGAGTTTGCTAATAAAATTATGCTGCTGTTAGTATGTCATAGATGATACAAGCCCCATGTCTAGGATAAGTTGATAAGCATACACAAAGGAGAGAGCAAAAAAAGCCAAGGGAGAAAAGTGTGAAACAAGACTAAGCAGGAGAAAGAAATGAAGCTTGAACAAAGATCAGCTCTCATGGTAGGACCCTACATGGATATACAGCTAGTTACCAAAGAGGCAATGTGACTGTTTAGCTAATTCACAGAAAGTGGACAGCTGTAAAAAGAAAGAGCACATTAGCCAGCAGACAAGAAATGCATTTAACAAGAAGGAAAAAAAAAAAGAAGAAATCCCAAAAGTGAGATCCTGGATGTATAGTTACTTCAATTAAAGGATACTTATTACTTCCCTGCTAGAATGTACCTCACATTTGCCTTTCTAGAGGAACTCATTTGGTCTGTGTTATTGTCCCTGGATTTTGACCATTGCTGTCTAGAATATGTGTCTTGGTTTTGCAGAAAAAGCCTGTGTTACTTTTTTTTTTTCTTATAAATGTTTAGTCTTCTACTTTGTTATACCGAGACCTGCATTTTATTTAATAAGCCAAGCTCATTCTCACCATTGTTTACAAATGCAAGAATTTTTGCATCAAATGCAATTATTTTGTCTTTGGTATTTTCTGTTTACTTTCAAGTCACTAAAGAAAACATCAAAATAGCGATCTTTTTAAGTTTTAAATAAAATTGCAGCCTTTTTTCTACCTTCACTGAAGCTTGCTAAAGAAAATTATTCAGTAAGATTCCCTGTTTACCACTACATTGCCAGATGCTTCACAACTTCAAATGCAGATTAAAATTAGTCTTCTGTATTTCTAATAGAACTGTGTTACTCAAGACAAAAGTTAAACAGGTACACAATTGCACAATTTATAAATTGTTCATGATTTCAACAGTCAGTAACTCTCTATACGGTTTAATGTAGAGAGAATGGTAATTAAGTAGAGCATGAAACAATTTCTGAAATGTAGAAGACGAGTCAAAAATATGTTAGTGTAAAACCACATGAAATTTCACTCACCATCGAAAGTCTGGGCTTCTGGACCTAATACTACGAGTTAAATATATTTTATATCTGTTAAGACCTTCTCCTCTAAAAGTATGTAAAATTTCTTCCCTTGATTTCATCTCCTACTTGTCAAAAATTTCTGATGTGTAAGGCATCATATGTAATTTGATTTTGTTTTTCTCTCATAGACTTCACAGGAACCTTTCACATAGCATCTGATGGAAGTGTCTTAGCCAACAAGGGAATCAGCTATACCATCTACAGCTAGGTTTTACTCTTGGAAGCACAGCTGTGCTCCCACTAGATGGAGAAAGGTTATATAGTAGATCTCTCTGAAGGGAAAAACTTAAATGACGGTGGTGATTCTAGACATGGGAAAATAGTCACCTTTTGGTCATGTGGAAAGACATTTCCTCTTAATTATATTCAGTCAAGCAATAACATGCCCTAGAGCAGGGAAATACATTTAAAACATGTCTTCAGGAGCCAACATGCTTCCTTAAAATGCCAGTTTGTAACATTAAGGAGCAACAGTCTTACTCAGAAACAAAGCCATTTATATACACACACTCATAAACCTGTAGCAACACCTCATCATGCAAGAAATGCTCAGTATGAAAATCAAAGTGAAAAGATTACTGAAACAAATTATTAAACATTCTTCTTCATATTACTACTTCTAAATATGACAGAATTAGAGAAATGAACTTGGTCTTACCACTTCTGCAGAAGTATGTCAAGAAACGGTCATTAGGACAATCTTTTTCCTAATGTATATTGAGAGCAATTTTTGCTTCTTTCTATAAGTGGCAGGCAAGAGTACCTAGAAGAGAGATTGTAAGAAAGCCACCTCAGTAAAAGCTGTGCAAACCTCCAGATCACATCAACTTCTTCAGATTTCATTTCAGCAAGCTTTCTTTTAATTTTGATATAGCATGACTGAAATGATGACTCAAAGGTCACCTTTCCTCAAAATATTAAGTGACCTGGTAGTCATCATGCTTCTCTCCCTAAGAAGGAGTAAGGATCCTGGAATTTACAGGTAAAGATTACTTGACGAACAGCTGGCTTGCCTCTAACATAACCAGTGCTCTTATCTCCAGCACCTACTTCAGGCTTTATAGGCACTATCAGCTGATCTTTTTCAAAATTTAAAAAAAGCCCCAACAAACTAAAACCCGAACAAAACAGAATAAAAATATTTAATGCAACATCTTCACAAGAATCAGAGCAAAGGAAAAAAACAGTTAAAATACTCACCTAGTACAAGCACTAGGTGAGGAGGGCTTTAAATCAAATTAAATTCAAAGGAGGGCTTTAAATCAACTTTTTTTTTTTTTTTCCAAAACGAGAACTATTTCAGATTAGAAGGTAGGACACAAAATTTATTTTTATCTGAGCTGATCATCCAAGCTTAGAGTTATAACCAGTCCTATTATGACTCTCACATGAGCTTTTTATACCGTTTACTCCATATCATGTTTTGTTAATAAATCAGTGAGTTGGGCACAGAAAGAACAGCTACCTCTGGTCAGGTGAAGGCCCTTGGGGAGAGGGACATAGTTCCCTTGGGAGTAGCTAACCATGTTCACTTGGAGATCAATTAGGTGTGAAATAACAGGATTATTACAATAAGTGATTACTATTTGATGAGAAAACAATGTTACCTTTTTATGAGAATGAGAGAGTCTGACAGTGAATTTGCATTTGGAAACAAATTTATGAAAGGGTTAGGGTTTAGTTTCAGTTGTGTAAACACTCAAAAGAATTAAATTTCAGAGGGAATAGTAAGAAGCTGTCCTGAGGAGCTAATGCAGTGTGTTCGGTTTGGGAAACTTCAGGATAAGAAAGATGCAAGGAAGGTCATAGACTCTAGGGGCTCAGTATGTAGGAGACAGATATGTTCTCAAACCATATTTTAAGCATGCCTCAGCATTTCTGAGTTTGCTCTATTTACAGTATTAGTTTGTTCCACCTCATCATTGTAATGGAGCCTCTTTATAGGGTCTATAGCATCTTTTGTTTAAAATATACAAGACTGAGGCTATATATGGTATCTTTTTGTTCTGGAGAAGAGTAACACAAATCTGAACTATGATCTGCACAGGTATGGTTTTCCTACCCCCAAAATGAAATGCGGGGAGTATTTAACAACCTGAACAACATTTTCACAGAAGGAAGATAAAATTTTGGACTAATACATGCCCTTACTAATGTTATAACTGCATCTGGCCTGATTCTGGTGTGAGCAGAATAAACTGTATTTATTGTAACCTAGGAGTTTTTCTGAATAACTAACAATATTGTTCCCACATTTTTATGAAATACGTTGACAAATGTTTATGAAATACAAATATGTGGGATATTTTTTGTGGTTTTTGTATCAGTGAATATATTTTTTTTGCTGAATGATCATTTTCAACAATAAATATTCAGTTGTTTACAGTGATCAACAGGATTATACTGACTCTAGCTCTTGTTTTCCTATTTGTTTTGATTTTTTAATTTGTTTTAATCATATAAACTTTATGTATTTCCCATTTTTTAAAAAATAACATTTTAATTAAACTGTACTGAAATGATTTCTTTGTAAATATTTACTCAGAAAGCTGCTTCACCAGGGTGAGGAAACAGCTCTTTGCCACATAATAGTGAGCAGTTACATTTGGAATTACTGCAAACCTAACAACCGTATCTATTTAACAACAGAAGTAAGAAATGGTGCAAGTTGTTATAATATGAGAAAAAACAAACAGCAAAAGGGAAAAGAAGAACTGTTTTCCCTTCCAGAAACAGTCTATTGCTTAGAAACATATCAATTTCAAATGAAAAAAATTAAACAGATTTAGAAATAAAGGTCAAACTTATAACATCATCAAGAAAGTCAACAAAATTAGCATGAATGCATGTTACTCAACTTCATTCCCTGTTCTTTGATCTCAGTACCTTGTTTCTCTGCTTCTGTATAGAATTATAAAATGGAGTCTATGTAAAGACAGAGTTATCAGTTATACCAGTGTATGGCAGTAATTCAGGAAAGCACTTAACTAGGTGATTAACTTCAAGCATCCACTTCCTCACTTTCCTAATTATGAACTTAAGCACATACCAGAAGTTCTTTCCTGGATTGGTTTTAGGCTGTCTGTTGACTGCAGCAGGTCACAGAGCTATCTGAGCCAATTTGAAAGCAACTTGCTCAGGGGCTGGAAACGGTCTATAATCGCAGCTGCCTGGCACTTTGGGTGATTTCACTGACTTGCTTCCAGCACTGAAGCTGCCTTGGTAAAGCCTGTTGAATTCTGCAGCCTGTAGTACACACTTCTGTTAGTCTGCTTTAGTTTCTGCAGAACAGTTGCCTCTGTTTTCCCAAGGTCCTGCTGTTTCTTTTTTAGGGAAAGTACTAACAGACCTTAATATCAGAGAAATCAGATAGTAGCTCAGATAAAGGGCTTATAATCATAAAGTCTGAAAAGCGATCCAAAAAGACGATGCTCAGTAGTAGCTTCATTCTAGATACACTTTGTTTCTTTGTCTTCTAGATTATTGGATTTGTGTGTGTCCAAGGCTGCTTGGAGCTTGCCTATGTTCTGCCTCAGTCTGGCAGTGATCTGGGAACTGTTTCTTTACCAAATCCTCTAAGCAGCTTGATCTGGGAGGCATTCTCAGTGCATATCTAATACTTCCTACAGGATTAGACCCCTGACAAAATGCAATTGTAATGCATTTTGGTTTTTTTTTAAACAAATGCTAGCGATCACTTTCTGGAACGGCAGCTACAACTACCTGCAGACTGTCACCAAGTATTGCCGTCTTTAATAGCTGTGTCCTAATGAGCTCTCCTTTTCATACTGAATTTGTCACAACTTGCTTTTCTGTGGAATGTCACAGTGTCAGTAGTATGGATAGAGAGCACCTTCTTCCTCACATTACTCACACATTTGTGGTTATAGATACTTCTTGAGATGGAGCCAAGAGTGGAGTCTGGATCACCTGTTGGGTTTCTTACTTAAGAGGTGAAGATGCATTGACAAGAAGGATTTGTAGGAGATAACCCAGAAGCTTAAGTCTCAAGGATGGCTTATCACTGGATATTTTGGGAAACACATAGAGTTAGAAGGTGAACCATTAACAAGAGAGGACATGATGTTTCACTAAATTATTCTATACCTCATAAGAAGAGAAAAAACTTCCTGTTATCTATTTCAGTCACTATAGTGTTTACATTTTGTCTTAAAAATCTTGGGTTTGAGTGATTTGTACATTTAAACATGAAACTCTCCTTGGCACTTTTCTGGATAGAATGGTTATACTCCCGACAGCAATTGACTTCTCTCACTGAATCTGTAAATTTATGCACTAGTGATCATGTGTTATGTCCTCATTATTTATGTTTTTGGAGATTTACTTTACACTTGCTGTAGTCTGGCTAGATATACTAGTTGTCTGGCCAGGAGTAGAAACTGTCCTGAGGACAACCTCGGGAGGAACAACCCCATGCACCAGTATAAGCTGAGGATTGACTTGCTGGAGAGCAGCTCTGTAGAGAGGGACCTGGCCAATGGCATCCTGGGATGCATCAAGAATGTGGCCAGCAGGTCAAGGGAGGTTCTCCTGCCCCTCTACTCTGACTTGGTGAGGCCTCGCCTAGAGTCCTGTGTCCAGTTTTGGGCTTCTTAGCTCAAGACAGACAGAGAACTTCTGGAGAGAGTCCAGTGCAGGGCCACCAAGATGATCAGGGGACTGGAACATCTTTAATATGAGGAAAGTCTGTGTGACCTGGACTGTTTAGTCTAGAGAAGACTGAGGGAGATCTCATTAATACTTACAAGTATTTGAAAGGTGCATGTCAAGAGATTGGGGCATCACTTTTTTCTGTTGCCTCAAGTGACAGGACAAGGGGTAATGAAAAAAAAGTTGGAACACAAAAAGTTCCATTTAAACATAAGTAAAAAACTATTTATTGTTCAGGTGAGGGAGCCCTGGCACAGGCTGCCCAGGGAGGGTGTAGAATCTCCTTCTCTGGAGATTTTCAAGACCCACCTGGATGTGTTCCTCTGTGATCTGATCTCGGTGGACCTGCTTTGGCAGGGGGTTGGACTACATGATCTCTAAAGAGCCCTTCCAACCCCTACCATTCTGTGATTCTGTGATTCTGTGATTATGTGATTCTGCGATTCTGAGGTTCTGTGGTTTTGTGCCAGTGTTGAAACGGGAGTGTGGTTTTACTCACACCCTGAGGTATCAATTTGAGATACGTGAAAGAGCTACGTAAGTAAATATATAACACTAACTCTATCCTAACTCAGAGCAAGCCATAGAATCATAGAATTGCTTCAGCTGGAAGAGACTTTTAAGATCCTTGAGTCCAGCCTTTGTCCCAGCCCTATCAACCACTAGACCATTTCCCTAAGTGCAACATCCAACCATCTCTTAAACACCTCCAGGGACAGTGACTCCACCACCTCCCTGGGCAGCCTGTTCCAATGCCTGACAACCCTTTCAGTAAAGAAACTCCTCCTCATATTCAGCCTGAACCTCCCCTGGTGCAACTTCAGGCTACTTGTTCTATTGCTTGTTACTGGGGAAAACAGACCTAAGTAATTGATATATAACTAGAACATTAAGGTGTTTTGTTAGACGGGTGCTTATTTTCGAGCAAAGTGAAGGGATAGTCTTTAACATCTTTCAACACAATTTTTTTTTTTCCATTGATATTGCTGCTTTTGGAAAGGCTTTTTAAAGGCTTACCTCTGGCACTTAACAGTTCTTGGGTTTATTCTTTGTTTTTTAATACCACACCACAGTGCAGTCCAATGTTAGTTGATTATATTTACAAATTTAAAACTGTCTTCAGATTTTGTACCTGTAAAAGACTAGTTGAATAAGCTCTTCTGGATAATGTTTTCCCAATTGCTGTTATCTGTTACCATCTTTATGCTGGCAATACCTACAAGTAGGGGATAATGCAACATCAGAGCTGTGTGTTACCATGCTCATGATAAATCAGTGCTTAAGTCTACATTTTGTTCAGCTGTGTGAAATATACACTTAAATACTGTGTTGAATAAGGGATGCATTTATCACTGTTAATTTAGATGCCTGGCAAAACTGCAGCTAAAATGTAGTAGGACTTTTGACTCCAGTAGTCAGCAGGGTTGAAGACACTTCCTTCAATCTTATATTAAAAAATGTTTGAGAACTGGGGAAAATAAGGACAGTGCTGATCTGCTCCTGGCTATAAATGCAGACACAGTTTATGTGAGCTTAATTTTAATCATATTATTTGCAACCTCTTATGTCTTGGTTCTGTATTCTTGTTGCTCTGCAAGAGAGCTAGTTTCACTTAAATTAACAAAATATTTGTTCTGATATCCTGTTAATGCAAACCCTATGGCAGTTAGAAGCCACATCTGCTGTTTGGAATTGCAGTTAACTCATTTAAAGTTTTTTTCAAGACATAAAATTGGAGACATGATTTCAAGTAAAAAATACTCTGTAGTCCACATAGAAGTTTGACATGGAGTATCAGCATTAAATGTCAGCTGGGTTGTTGAAGATTTTGATCATATAATTAGGATTGTTTCAATGCATTTTATTATAGTAAATATGCTAGGGCATGAATCATCAGTGTACTATCAGATATGACGTAAATAAATACTTATATAAATAAAGCTATAACTCATAGAAGAGACAGGTAGGTGATCATATACATAAAAGTAACATCCTCGCTACAAATTTCTCCTCTAGTCATAACACCATTATCTCTTTCTCCAAGTTCTCTCTAAAGTTATGAGTTAATTTTGCACACACTGCACTCAGTAACACTGTCATGCTCTTCACTCCTATCAGAAAACTGATTTGGTTTAAAAGTTTTTTTTCTGTATTTTGGCTAGAAAATAGAGAGAACTTCGCTTTGTGTATTCTTGCTATCAAACTGATGCCAATATAGTATGGGACTGTTTACAGTTTCTTCTTTGCTTCTAGTTTCAGTTCCGATAACAGTTCTGTCTTTCCGCACAAGCTATAAAGTCTTGCCACTGAACTTGCATGGACCATGTCTTGGTTGCTCAGTAGCCTCAATATTTTTGTATGAACATACATAATTGCTTTTAAGACATGGAAAATTACTTCAGTGCTACAGAGTTGCATTTGTTTCTAAATTTTATTTCAGAAAAATTCAGGCAATAGACTCACTATGTTTGTGGTTAGGATAAAAACCAAATATTTAGGCCTTAAAATGTGGTAATATGAGTTGAGGATTTTGTTTGAGTTTTTGGAGTATCAATGCTAAGTATAAATAAAACATTAAATATTAATGTTTCATCAATGTTTCAATTAAACATTAATTCAGTCTTTCAAAGTATATTTAATAAACGGGCACAATTTGTGTCTTAGAGCCATATGTGCTGAGCCAACATATGAGTCTTTAGGGATCAGGCATTAACTGAAGATTTCCAGTGTGCAATATCACCCTCCATCAGACTCCTGACTTCTCTTTCTGTCCCTGACAAGACTCGCAGGTTTCTGTAGCAATTGTAGTATAGAGACAGAAGGGGCTGGACTGGAGGGCCAAATGGAGCAGAACTTGTTGGCTCTGTGGTTCGCAAAACTTCTTCCAACTTTCCTAGCACATACCAGGAAACTTCCAGTGTGTTTGCAAAACAGAGCTGAAAAGACCAAGACAAGGATTTATCTGTTTATTATGTAAATTTATCTAATTCTTACTTATTCTTGCATCTTGTTATGGACTAATTCACAAAATTTTATTTTACATATGTCATTCTCATTGTTTCATCCATTAAACAATTAATGTTTGCACAAATGAAGTGTAATCTGGAAGTCAAAGTACTTTATGTTGTGCCATAAACTATTTCTGTGGCGAGTAAAGTAATTTATAAAAGCTGTATAATATTTTGCAACTATTGTGAAAGAAGAAACAGATTAAATTCTTTGATTTTAAAAATAAGAGTAGCATATTTTACTGTGAGAATCCACAAAAAATACACTTTATAGATAGGATTTACAAGGTAGCATTCTTTGATTTAGCTACTTTAAAAAAAAGAAAATTAAAATTAATACAGTATTTTGAACTCTATAGTTACTCATTATGTTCTAATAACATTTTACAGTTTTAAAGATTAAAACTGACATAAGATATAAGTTGTTAAACACTTCAATGTTATCTGCATTTTTTGTGTCAAAAATTATTTTAATATTAAAGGACAACTGTAGACTCCTAATGACTTGAATACAGTTTGACTGTTTTCATGAAGTGCTCTGTGGGATGTCAGAATATTTAATTCAGGATGTTAAAAACATCCCAAAATGTCACAATAATTATATCACAGCAGGCAATTAAAACACTGGAAAATGCCAACTGACTAAGTGTGTTCTCTGTTATTTAGGAAACTAATGAGTGAGTGACACATAAAGCAGAAAATAAAAATTATAACCACAGAATCCAATATACATGATAATTAAATTTAATATAAAGTGTATATTAAAATAGAGCAACCTGTCTTAGCAAAAGCAAAGAAATAGTTATTTAAAGCTGCCATTTAAGCCTTAGTCTCTATAATTCCCCAGGCATAAGAAACTGTTTTTATGTTTCCCCTTCATTATTTAGTTAATTAGTTATATATTTGTAGTATGACACTGTCATATGGGTTACTCATGAAGCCCTTACTAAGTACAGTACAAGAAAATACAACTCACTTCACCACAGGTCAGAGGCACTTTAAAATCTGTACCAACTTTGGGAAGTTACAGTTCAAGTAAGGATGCTGATTCCTAGACAGAAAACAATAGAGGCTTGGAATTCTAGCAGAAGTCTTACATTTGAATGGCAGTGGGTTAATGGAAGTGGCAGTGCAATAAGAGATATGCTTTTGATTTAATTTGTACAATATTTAATCCATAATTATGAAACCAACATAATCTTCTAGCACAAACTATGGAAATTAGCTCTTCAATTTAAGGGAAAGAGGTCCTGTAAAAAGCATGACTATTTAAAAAAAAGAAAAAGAAAAGCCTGAACTTAATAAAGATGACAATAGGCAATTATTCTCATTGCTTAATGACACTGGAATAAGTATTATTACTGCAATGGAGTAGTTTAAATAACATGAAAATATATGAAGTACCAGTCAGAAAAAGAAACTGCGAGAGGTGCCTGCAGTCACTGTCACTGATCCTATGCAGAGCTACAGTAGGTAAAACCCTGTTTGCTCCATTTTAAGGTTTTCTGTGGCAGTCATTACCTGGGGATCTAACAGCAGTTTAAATGGCATAAATCATTGTTGCTACTGAAGGGCACAGCCTTAGTTTTTTATTTTTGCCCCTTCTCTTGAGAACATTGATGCAACTGCAAAGGGAACAGGGGCTGGCACTGACCTAGTTAGAAACTAACCCCCCAAATGTAAATTTCACAGAGGTGAAATCACAGAATCATAGAACGGTAGGGGTTTCCCTTTTGCATCTGGCATCATGTGGCAGTAAGCAATCACTCAGCTCTTACAATGCTTGCACTATGTATTATTTTGAGGTGTGTTATTTTACTTTGAGGTCTATATTCATGTCATTCCTTAGGCAGGTTGTTGAGAGCTGATATGGTTCTCATTGCATAGCATTTCAGCACCACTTTTTGCTGGTAGGCCTTCAAAAGCAAGATTTTTGGTCTAACTGATAACCTGTGCTACTTCTTTTGGAAAAAGAAAATGCACTCTTCTGTCTAGTTTTGAGTCAGGCTGAAGGGAAATCTTGTCTTTCCTCATTTTCTTGCGGTTAGATAAGTGCACATATCACTTTTACCTGAAGGGTGATTCCTATTCTCATTGAAGTCTGACCCAGTGCCCTGAGAGACACTCCAGTACCCTGGGGGTCTAAAGGGTAAATAGCTGAAGCATAAAAAATAACGTTCTTCCATGTCTTCACATACAGACTAAATGAACTGTTTTCAATGTGTCAGCTCAAATGAAACTGAGGCTCCTAATCCTATCACTTTTATCTGTATAGATTTTTTCGGTTGTTTTTTGTCATAAACCACTTCAGAAGTGTTCTTACTGAGTCATCAAGAAGGGGATAGGAATAGTTTGTCTTCTGGTGATAGTTAAATAGGGATGAGACATATCTATTTATCTGAGATATATAGAAGATGTGTAGAAATATTTTTTTGCATGTATCTCATATATTTTTTGCTTTACAGGAACACCAAGGTAGAGTGAGATAGCCAGTAAGGCCCCAGTTTACGTTTTTGTTCCACAAAGGTCAACATATTTCTGTTTTTGCTAGTGGCTGTGAAATAAATTACATTTTTTCACTCTGTATAAAGAAAGGAATGGTAATTAAAAAGCCGCAAAAAACTTCAAACCCTAGATTTTAGGAATTCTTGTATTTAGCATGGTTTACCTAGCTTCATATTTCAGTGTGTTGTTTGGTTTATTGCATTAGGGAGAGCACTAAAACAGAGAAAGACATGCTCCATGACAGTTCTTAAAATGGCAGGCAAGATGCTATTGCACGAGAACTTTGCATTGTCTTAAACTTCACCATCTTTAGCTTTTATTATAGATTTAAGGTAAAAAACTGCTGAAGACTATAATTTTTAAAGGTATATTGTTAGTTTCTTTTGCCCTTCAGGGCTTATTTTATGTCAGTTCTAGTGTTGGGAACAACTATGGGTGAGGCTCATCTAAGAAAACAATGAAAACAGCAATTCTCCTTGTCAATCGGGTTTCTCTGTTTCTCTGTTTAACTCAGAAATGTTTCACTTTGTTTCACACACTAAAATAGAACTGATTTTTTTTTTTACCCCAAAGTCTGTCTTCCTGAAGCCTTCTTCCCACCCCCATGAAGACAGACATTCAGCCTGCCTTGCAATAATGCCAGCTATTTTGCTATGAAGAGATGAATCTTGCAGACAGTGGTAAAGAAGAGAGTTAAAGAAATCAATTTAACAGGCAGAAATTACCAAATTGTGATTTCCTTCAAAAAGAAAATCTGGACAGGCAAAGATTATACTCATCATTATGAAGTCCTTTTCAGTCTCAAACTCATTAGAAAAGGTATTTATAGCTGACCTTTGAGGATTCATAATTCAGCGGAGCACTATAGAATTTTGTACAAAATGTTTTATTACATTCTTATAGTTAGAAAATGGCATGACTTTTTATAACAGAAGTTCTGAAGCAATTTTTACAAGAACATTGAAACAATATCATGATATGTGAACATTTTTGTTGTTTAATCAAGTGAAAGAACTCTGAGTATATTTTTAGTGCATGTAAGGTAGAAGGTAAAATATTATAACTAAATATGTACTATATATTTCAGGACTTGAATTTCATAGTTTTGCTACACAGAAGAAATCTCTTCCTGTTTTTCTGAGGGAAATAAAATAATTTTACAAAAGCATGGCTTCAAAGGTTTAAAAAAAAGTATACAAGCAGAAAACTAGAAAATAATTCTTATTTGTGAATAACAATTAAAAAATTTATTTGAATCTGCTTTTCTAGAGACATTTAAAGTAGAGCCTCATGCTGCAAGCTGGTGGTATTCTGCAAATATGTATGAATGACCATACTTGTAGCAACTAAACCCCTCTTAGTATCAGCTGAATATAGATAAAGGCTATCATAAGGCTATGATATTATTTTATCAATATCTCACATTCTTTTACCTCACAGTTCAGGTAGCTATAAAAGAGTTAAAAACACAATAAAAGGCAAATGCCTACAAACATTAAATTAGATTTACTAGGTGCCTTAGGAAGTTTCACTACCTAAATGATTGGTATTTTACTATCTTTTTGAGTGTATGAATTTTCTATATTATAAAGAACTAATATTTCAAAAAAGTTAAAACAACCCTAAAAGATTTTATAGTAAAATGTTCATTTCATGATAATTATTTTTAACATAAATTCTCAAAATTATTTCCAGCTACTTTTACTTTATTTTCTGGTGAAATATCTATTAAAAAGAAAATCTATAGCAGCGTTATACAATACAAACAATGGTTCCAGTTCTTGAATTGAAAGATATACATTTTATTAGCAATTTTGAAAGTGACAGTGAATTTAACTTCCCCTTTTCCTGTTCTCTGTGTGACTAGAACACTGTAGACTAAAGCATCTCTATTTTAAAATTATAGCTTAAATTAAAAATTGTGTATCTCGTTCTGTCACCTTCTGATAGTAAAACTAAGTATGTTTAATCTAGGCGAAGGTCTAACAGTCCAGATCTTTATCATGCAGCTGAACAACCTCTGTTTTTCTACTTTCAGATCATTTGGAGTTAGCTGAAAATTCTTCATCATAGTATTTTCCAAAAAAAAAAAAAAATCACTGGATTCTACAGCTTTATTGAAAAATAAGAAACTAATAGGTGTTTGGGGTGATTTTTTGTTTTTGTTTTACTAAGAGAATGTAAAGAATATAGCGAATGAGAGAGCAGCATTTTGTGAATATTTATTATTTCCAATATTGAAGGCTCTCTGAAAGGGTAATTTGCAAGCAAGAAAAAACAAATAAGAATTAATTTCTGCAGAAAGAACAATAGTACATGTGCTGTTAATTCATAGTGGTGAGGGGCACATAGTTCCACTAGAAATATCAATGTAAGAGCGTAGAGCTTGAGATGGTTGGTTGAAACATGTCCTGCAAGTTCCTATGGTCATATCTGAAATGCACAAAATCCAGTTAGCTCTTTTAAGGCTGAAAAATATCAACATACTCCTCCTAAACAGGACTACAGAGGTGTATACACAACATGTGACTGGGAAGACACCTGCATCTTCTTTGACAGGTTTAAGATTCATGTCAGTTTTAGAACTTCTGTCAGTTTTACACCTGTCTCTGTCCCAGTATAATTTTCATCTGAAAAAGACAATGAATCCCCATAAGCACTGTGCAATCCATAGAAGCAAGCATGGAAAGGCATGATAGTTGTCTTTAGAAACCGCAGACATGGATGAGTGCAGTTGGTGACTTGTTTTACATTTGGACCAAGGTCAGAAGATGCAGATCCTTAGATGCAAGGCAGTACGATTAGATATCAGATACCTCTCTTCAAACCCTTCTAATCACTTGAAATTTAGATTCTGGATCTTGTTCAGGTAGGTTATACCTGAGAGTTTCTTAATATTTAATTAGAAGTGTGCAAATAATGATTATTTTGTTTTGGGGACTACAGTGAAAAATGAGAGGGGAAAAAAAGTCACGTAAACAGTAAAAGTAGTGGAGACTAGATTTCAGTTGATCAGTGTCTTAAATCACTCTCTCTCATCTCACAGAATATTCTGATGTACTAATGCTCCTAACCTTGTCCTCTGTCCTCCTACCCTATTTTTTTCTAGCTCCTAGATCACTTCCATGTTTGGCTGGGCACGTAGCAGCTCATGCAGAGGCTGGCTTAGTCCGCGTGTATACTTTCTGAGTAACAGGAAAAAACTGGACTTGCATCCTCTTGCTTTAAATCAGGGCATGAATTTTGGTCTATCTTCTCCAAAGAGCTGTCAATTGTCAGATAAACTTGTAGATATGTATATTTCCATACTCTCTATTTTAAAGTGTTCAATGGGATCAAAAGCTACTGGAAGACATGGGGTGCAGAAGACAATTTTAAGTTACATAAACCTCATACCTTTAGGAAATCAGAATAAAATTATTGTGGGGATGGTGAGCGTAGAAATTGGGACATGAAAAATTTCTTAGAGGAAAAAAAACCAAAATAATTTTAGCTTAGAAAGCCTTCTTTTATGTTGTTCAGCTCAGGTAAAACAGCTGAATTGAAATGTATGATTCCTAGGTTATTTCACATCTTAGAAATTGCTTCTGTTTCAAACCAAACACATGGTTCTTAAACAAAAATAACAATAATTCCTGTAGAATATGTCTGATGTACTCAATTTTCACCTCTATTTCTGATGTTTCATTTTTCAACGGATCTACTACTTATTCAATTGCCTTGATTAACTTTTTGCAGAATTTATATTTGATGCTGATATAAAAGGTATAATAATTGTTTCAGATATCACATTATCTACGCATAGATCATTTACTTGGACACTTTTGAAGCTTTATGAGATAGACTTTGTAATAATGTCCTTTGACTTCATTCTAATAAGAGTAATTGTTTATATAGGGAGTAGGTGTCTCAGATCTTCCCATCTCATTTGCTATGTTTTGCCTTGATCTGATTTCTTAACCCAACCTGCTTCTTCAGTTCTTCCACTGCTCATCTGTCTGTTGGCAGAGACAGAGAGATATGAAAGGCAAGAAGATCGAATTAGCCACGACCATGGAAAGTAGGTCAGAAAGCAGTGATAGATTTCTAGTGTTTTTCGGCCTCAAAGCTATTCAACTGTAAAAACCTTTGTGTATGAGTTTTTGGGCTAATTACTATATTAATAAAAAATGAACCCCCTAATTATCAATTCCTTCACATTTTGACTATCATTTATTTCCTATAACTCTAAGAAGTCACTGCAGCTGTACATAAACAAGGAAAAATTCATATAGCTGGAATTTCCCCTCCTGTGCACTGATGCCTTATTCCTGAGAGACTGGTGTGAGTTCGTTACCTGTTAAAGTGGATGCCTTTCTGTCTTTCCTCTTTAAAGTGACTTTAAATTTAAAAAGATGTTAATTGTTCTGTCTATGAACTCCTGTTACAACTGATGATCATACATATTTGAAAAACACTCTTTAATGTGAAAAGGTGAAGATATTAATCTAGCCTTGAGAGGTTTCAACAACCCTTTTCTTCTGTAATGTCCCCTCCTGGTGAACTGAAGGACTTCAACCTGCTTTGGTGGCCCTATTCTTATGCATGATCTTTCATTAGGGAACTAGCAGGGTTGCTTAGAAAAACAGTGCAAATAAATAACTCTCACAGTTGGAAGACTGATGGCATACAGTGAACAATCATTAGGCAAAAATCTAGTGTCAATTTAATAACTGGAAGAAGCAAAGGCAGTTTAATACGTAACTTCTGGTTACTTAAAAGAACTGGTGTCCCAAACTTGCCAGCAAATCTATTCAGAACTGGATATCCAAAACATTAATTAAGTACTGAAATAACTTCCATGATTTTCAGTGTTAGAAGAACTAGCTCTGATTTTCTGCACTGAATAACCACTTAAGGCTTGATTTGTTTCCAATGTCACAAGCGATATTTCCTTGGCACTGCAGACTGCAAAACTGGTAAATTGCCGTCATTAAGTAATTGTGCTGTGTGTGACTAAGACAGCCAGCTTCTAACCTGCTCCAGTACCATGCCCCTTCCCAGGTCTGTGTGACACGTCATGCCAGGTTCAGTGATGGGAATGTTGTCTACTAGAATTTGGAGAAAAAACATCACTTGCATCACACAGGATAAATAAGAATCATTGATCTTCCCTGGATTAAAAAACGAGAATGCATGCAATTTCTGCGTGTTTCAATCTGTCTTTTGAGATAGTGAACACTCATGAGATATTTTAAAATGACAGAGCAGAAAAAAAGCGGAATGGCTACTGCATTGTTCCTGGCAGGTTTGCGCTCCATTCCTGAGCTTGTGTTCCCATTTCCCAGGGAAATGACGCAAAAGGCATCTCTGCCGAGCACCCCCTCTTGGCTGTTAGGTTGTTAACAGAATTTAGGATGGTGTCTTTTATAGCCATTGGTAAGTTCCATAATTTTTTTTTTTAATCTTTAGAAGAGATTTAGTGCGTTCACTTTCAAATAGTTTATGGTTGAAGAGCACAATTTGGAGTGCAGTCAGAGAAGACCGGCTGAGGGACGGATGTAGTTTGGGTTGGGTCAGTCACTGAGAGTGTTCAAAAGCACACTGAAGCCTTCCTGGTTGCTGTGAAAAGTATTTGAGTGCTCCATCCAGGAGTGCCAGTAAGGGGTATCTTTGGTCTTGAATCCACATCTTGCTCTGTTATATATAGAAAAATTCCTTCATATTTGCAATCTTACAGGAAGCTTTGAGAACAAGCAATAGGGAGCCCATGTGTTAGTGAGGGTTTTGTTGGAAAGACTCTGAGTGGCTGAGTGTCTTTTGCTCGTGGTACTCACTTTGGTGCCATTATTAATATTTACAGAAGGCGGCACCTACAACTTTCATACTTTATAGGAGGCAAAGTCTTTGTCTTAAATTTATGAGCCACCTCAGAGGAATCCACTAGTACTGTACATAATCTATTAGTGTGCCTAAGAAATACTGTTTGATCTTTCTTCAGTGATGTTAATTTGTTTAAATAACGCTGCCCTGGTTATGACTGGGACAGAGCTAATTTTCTTCCTGGTAGCTGTACAGGGCTGTGTTTTGGATTTAGTATGAGAATAATGTTGATAATACATTGGTATTTTATTTGTTGATAAGTAGTGTTTATATCAAGTCAAGGATTTTTTAGCTTGTCATGGCCTGTCATCAAGATGACTTGGGGGTAAAAGAAGTTGTGAGGGACACAGCCAGGAAAGCTGACCCAAACTGGCTAAAGGGATATCCCAGACCATAGAATGTCATGCCCAGTATTTCAACTGGGGAGAGTTGGCTGGGAGGGGTGAATCACTGCTCAAGGACTGACTGAGCATCGATCAGCAGGTAGTGAGCAATTATATTGTGCATCACATGTCTTTCTTGGGCTTTATTTCACCCTTTTGCTAGCTTCCATTTAATTGTAATTATCACTATTAATAGTATTATTATATTGTAGTTTTTATTTTAATTATTAAACTGCTCTCATCTCAACCCATGAGTTTCAGATTCTCCTCTCCATTCCACCAGGGATGGTGGTTGGAGTGAGCAAGCAACTGCATGGGGTTAAACCATGACAAGCACTGTTGTCTTTTCAGTCTGTGCAGCTACAGCACTTTATCAATGCAATAAGCAATGGAATACATATACTGGAATCAACATAGTGGATCAAACCTGTAGCCTGACTTTTCCAACAGCCAGTGATCCATAGTATAGATTGAAGAAGATAGCACCAAAAACTCCAATAAATGGCTACAGTAAATAATTTTCCCATACATTAAATTCAATCCTATATTCTAATATACAGTGATTGATTTAAACCATGAGTTTAGGTTTTTTTTCCTAGGTGTTTCAGTTAAAAGTTTAGAGTATCTTTAATTATGTCCCCAAATATCTAATATTTAATTGGTTTTTGTTAAGTTGTATCTGCTGTTGTAATAAGCTCCACAGAAATTTCTGACTTTATTCTGTCAGTTTTAGTTTTGTGATTGTTCTAATCAAGGACTTCCTTTTTATTTTGTGATTTTTATTTCCTCTTTTTCTGGGCACTTAACTTGTAAATCTGAAGTTCTCTGTGAAAGAGAGAAACCAAGATTCCTTACTTCAGAGGAAGACACTGTGTGACAGAAATCTATCTGCCTGCTCTGACCCAAGAAACCACTAGCAAAATCTGCAGTACGGTCTGGCTGTTTATGTTCTGCCTTACTAGATCATCCTGTGCTCTCTGTTGTGAAATGAAAAACTTCAAAATTGATTGAAAGGATTATGTCTAAAAATGCATGTTTTGAATAGATGATTGATGACTCTAGAACTAGGAGGTTTATTGCAAATGCTTTGAAAGTTATGGGAGAGACTGGAATCCCAGTAGTCCAATGCAACAATCTACAAGTTTCCAGTTATACTTTTTTTGCAAGATAGTGTGCTCAGAACAGCCTGACCCAGCAAGGAATGTTTCCAGATCTGATCTAAAAAATATTTAAAACTTTTTTTCTGAGCGCTAACGAAGGGAGAGGACAAAGGAAATTATGTATGTACTATATATATATGAAGCTGTTGAGACACTCACACAGATACGGAACAAACTCAGTGAATGACAAACAGACTCAAAATCTGAAAATGTAGTAAAATGCTTTTTTCCAAAATACAGCACAAAGATTTGTGCTAGCATGTATGCAGATGGAAGAGGATGGAGAAGGAGAGAAATAAAGATTTTATTGGCCTTTTTAAGAATGAGTTGTGTGAGTTCTTTGTGAGAAATGTACTCTTCCCAGAATCATGGCTATAAAACCTTTTATCATTATGTGTCCTATACCTATTTGATGGTCTTTTCATGTTACTGTCTTTAGCTGCATAAAATAGTAATAAGCAGGTGTAAAATAGAATGATGTAACTGTTCCACAAGTTCTACAAGTCAATAGTTACACACTAGTTATGCAAGCTCTGGATTAACAGTTTTATATGATTAATTGCTGGAGCCTGATTAGAGTTTCTAGAAAAGTAAGTCTCAAATCATTCTAAAATGTATCTCTTCAGAAAAGTAAATGATAATTTGTCAGCTTATTTGAAGAGCTAAGAAAACTCAAATGAACTTTGGCTGATACTTTTCAAAGGAAGTTGAATGGTTAAAGAATTTACAAGATATGTTGTCCTAGAGGAACTGGTCTTTGGAAATTAAGTTTGGGGCTTCCTGAAAGCCAAAAGCCTTTGATATAGTTCAAGTTGGGCAACTGAAGATAAAGTACACTCAATCAGATTTTGCATTTGTTTTGTTGTTGCTTTTTTCCTTTCCTGTGTTTTTCTTCACTTTTCTAAGCATTTTGCATTTCTTCTGTATGCTCTGCCCATTGTCTTTTAGAAAGGTGTCCTGGTTTTGGCTGGGATAGAGTTAATTTTCTTCACAGTTGCTGGTACAGTGCTGTGGTTTAGGCTGAGAATAGTGTGGTTATCACAGTGATGATTTATTCATTACTGAGCTGTGCTTACACTAAGTCAAGGCTTTTCATACTGCCCTGATCGTGAAGAGGCTTGGGAGGCACAAGAAGTTAGGAGGGGACACGGCCAGGACGGCTTACTCAAACTGGTCAGAGGGACATACCAGACCAGAGGACATCATGCTGAACAACAAAGCGAGGGAGCTGGCCGGGGAGTGATGGCCCACTGCCTGGGAAGTGGCTGGCCATCAGTCAGTGGATGGTGAGAAATTGCGTTATACATCACTTCTTTTGTGTATTTTTAATCTTCATTACTTTTTCTCCTTCCTTTTCTGTCCTGTTAAACCGTCTTTATCTCAACATCCAAGTTTTATCTTTTTTACCATTCTCTGATTGTAAAAAATGAAAATGATGGTATGATGGTAAAAAAAACCCAATGATCACAGTAAAAAGAAAATTATTTTTGAAATGTTGAGCAACATTTTGACTTTGAATTGCCATCTGTTTCAGGTACCACTTGTCAGTTTATAGAGGACAGAGATTATAAGCATATGGTTTTTTGTAAAACCTTTTCCTTGCTCTGAACACAGTTTTTGAGAAAATCATGTGCTTCAGAAGGGTGTGAGGACACACCTTAAAAGAGACATGAACTAGACTGCATATAAAAGTTTTCCTGGGTCACGGTCTACAGACTAACAAAAAATTAATTCTCTTAGAGATCATCAAATATTAAAGGGATTGTAAAGACTTGCTAGAGACAATTGGAAGCAAAAAAATGAAGTATTTATTATAGCATATAATAGTGACAACTTTTCTTCTATCCTCTTTTTTCTGTGAACAAAACTACAACTAGACATTTGCTCCTGGCCTCAACTTTCTAGGAAAAAAAAGGACCAAACTGATGTTTAGGAAAATGTATGAGGTGATGCATGCTACATCTGAAAATGATTAAGAAACAAGTGTTTGAGGTGAGAACTTCAGGGAAAATGCTTCACCCAAGGAACAGCTGAGCTGAATCTGGATGAATATAAGTGATCTGGATGACTGAACAAGGCATTCAACCCCTTTATGAGTTTGTTATATTCCTGCAGTAGGACCAATGATATGAAAGGACTGATTCATTTCTTGCAAGGAACAGTGAGTTGAGATACCCTTAAATATTGTATTAGTGCTCTGTTGTTGTGGTTTGGCATACAAGAATACTTTCACATTCTCCACAGATGCTTTCTCCTGTTGCTGCCACTTGTTGGGACTTGGAGTTTTATTCTGCTGAACTTATTACAGTAAGTTTAGTTTCCAGTTCTGCTGGAAAAAGTTACTGCTTTGTCTGCAGAGTGGTACTTGTTTATGGATTTACTTTGTGCCTGACTTAAAGGTGTTTGCATGTACAAGTTATAAGTAAAAGCCTTGACCCAGACATTAAAAAGGCACGCTTCCCTTAACTAGATTCCACAACGCCCTATTTTGTATATGGAAGTGTGTAATAACAAGACCATAATACTAATTATATTTTAGAAGATGTAATCATAGAATAGAATTATAGAATTATTTCAGGTGGAAGAGACCTTTAAGATCCTTGAGTCCGTCCTTTGTCCCAGCCCTATCAACCACTAGACCATTTCCCTAAGTGCAACATCCAACCATCTCTTAAACACCTCCAGGGACAGTGACTCCACCACCTCCCTGGGCAGCCCGTTCCAATGCCTGACAATCCTTTCAGTAAAGAAATTCCTCTTCATATCCAGCTGAACCTCTCCTGGTGCAACTTGAGGCCATTTCCTCTTGTTCTATTGCTTGTTACTAGGGAGAACAGACCAACCCTCACCTCGCTACAACTTCCTGTCAGGTAGTTGTAGAGAGCAATAAGGTCTCCCCGAGCCTTCTTTTCTCCAGGATAAACAGCACCATACCCCTCAGCCATTCCTCATAGAAGATGTGCTGCAAATCCTTACTGGCTTGGTAGCCCACCTCTGAATCCTGTTCAGCATCTCAGTGTCCTTGTAGAGAGGGGCCCAAAACTGGACACGGTATTGGAGTTGCAGCCTCATCAAAGCCAAGTACAGGTAAAGCCAAGTACTGCTCTTGCTGACAACACTGTTCCTGACACAGGCCAGGATGCCATTGGCCTTCCTGGCCATCTGGGCACACGGCTGGCTCATGTTCTGCTGCTGTCAACCAACACTCCCAGGTCCCTCTCTGCCTGGCAGCTTTCCAGCCACTCCTCCGCAAGCCTGTAGCACTGCTGAGGGTTGTTGTGACCCAAGTGCAGGACCGGCCCTTGGCCTTATTGAAACTCATGGCACTGACCTTTGCCCAGCCATCCAGCCTATCTAGATCTCTCCATAAAGCTTCCCTACCCTCAAGCAGATCAACACTCCCACCCAGCTTGGTGCCATCTGCAAACTTGCTAAGGGTGCAACTCAATCCCTTCATCCAGCTCATTAATAGAGATGTTAAACAGGAGTGGCTCCAGTACTGGGCCCTGGGGGACACTACTCATGACTAGCTTCCAAATGGATTTAACTCCATTTATCACAACTCTTTGGACTCAATCATCTAACCAGTTTTTCACCCAGAAAAGTGTATGCCCATCCAAGCCAAGAACAGCCAATTTCTCTAAGAGAATGCTGTGGTAAACAGTGTCAAATGCCTCACTAAAGTCAAGGTAGACAACATTCACAGCCTTTCCTTCATTCAACAAGTGGGTCACTCTGTCATAGAAGGAGATCAGGTTTGTTAAACAAGGCCTGCCCTTCATAAACCACTCCTATAACCTTCAAAACTGACTCCCAAGGGACTCTATCAAGTAAACTCCTAAGCAAGTTGAAGACTGTCCTTTGAATTTCCCCAGCGTCAGTTTTGCTGTCCCACCTCCTAACATCTCGCTGAATAGAGAACTTAATAATTTCATGGTCATTGTTCCCCAGACAGCCTCCAGCTACCACATCCTCCACAAGACCTTCTCTATTCACAAACAAGAGGTCCAACAGGGAGCCCTCTCTAGTCAATTCACCGGCTGTGTGAGGAAGTTATCCTCTACATATTCCAGGAACCTCCTGCTTTGTTTCTACTCTGCTGTGTTGTATTTCCAGCAGATACCTGGGAAGCTGAAGTCCCCAACAAGAACAATGGCAAGTAATCAGCATATACAAACAAACTGAATATACAGAATCTGTTTAAGCAATGACTTCTGTGTTTTCACAATGTGCTGATTAACATGAATCAACATTTTCTGTGAGTAGCTGGCTATACCTTATTCTTCTCAAGAACCTTTCACAGGTGTGCAGTACTGTATAAAATTTAGACATGGCATCTGATGTCTGAATATACTTTAAGTAACTACAAGTAGAAATTAAATATCTACTTAAAGCAGTAAACCTCTTTTGAACATGAGTACCATTAACAGCTGGAATTTGCATAGAACATTTTAAATCTAAACCCACTATTCCTGCACTCAGAAGCAGGAAACCTGTGGTGGCAGAGCACAGAATAGGGCTATATTTAGTCCTGTATGACAGTTGTGAAAACAAATGTTTAGATGAAAGAGGATGGGCTTTTTGTTGACACCATATCCTGAAACATATTTTTTCCAGGATTGAAATGCTTGAGGATTTGTCTTTTGGGTAGTGAAGGCTTTCTACCTTGTAATCAGAGAAATTCTGTGGCAATATAAAGCTAGTTCAGTTTTTGCCTACAGAGTTTAACTATGCTTTTAATAAAGGTAGTTAAAAACTTCCACATTACCCAAGGGATTAGATGACCTTTATAATTATAATGGAAGAAAGAAGGCAATTGAAAAACTTCTAAGTGTAAAAAAAATCCAGTAGCGCAGCTTAAATGTATAGTTCTGTAGGCAAATACAGTGGAAAACCTATTATGTAAAAAAGAAATGGGCACAGAATAATTTCTGTGCATTCCTCGGGGTAAAAACCCTCCTTGTAGCAGACCAGAGTGGAGTGCACTGGTCCCTGCTAAACACTGGGGTCCTTGCTAAACTCTGTGGGTTTAATCTGACAAGTATATAGTTCTTTATTTTAGTGCTGAATCAAGTAACTGTTAAGAATTCAGACTGCTGTTTTATCTAGTAAGGGAGAGAAAAAGTAATTCAGACATATTACGTTGGCACTAGGGTAGGCAGTTACAAGCATGCTGTGCCTGTGGAGCAGATCTGTAAATACCTGGTGTACACTTTGGTTTCTAAGCCCACAGCATGCACCTGAATCATGCATTCAAGAATGTGCTTGCAACTGTGGCAGCCTGAAATCGTAATTTTGATTATATGAAAGCTGCAAGTCTCATTTCATGCCATGAGTTTGAGAGATAAGGTCTTAAAAAACCATTTTGTATTGAAAGTTTGACTTGTGGCAAAATTAGCTGTGAAATTGTTAGCAATCAAGCTCCTGTGCAAGCAATGTATTGTGATTTCATTTATATGTTAACAGTGGGGTGCAGTCTTGAATGTTTTTTAAATGTTTTTCAGGTAGTCTTGAATAGGGTTCTTGAACTGAATGGAAAAACTCAGCTAGTATAAAAAGTAATATGTCTTAATTTCACTGGGAGCTAGTAGCTGTTTTCAGTGTGTGGATTTGGGCACTCTATTGTGTGTGAAAAGTTTTTTAAAAAAGCCTCAAAAACCCAAACATGTGTAATAAGATGTTTCTCATAGAAATTTCTTGTGTTTGGTAGTGAGTGAAAAAGAACAATGAATATGTATGTGGCTGCCACTAAAACAGCCACTATAACTGGTTACCCTGACCTACCAGGCACTACAGGGCTCATGGGCTCTTCCAGAGACTCCTACTCACTGCTCCAGGGTCTAGCTTGAATCCAGCTCTCAAAGGGACAAGATTTGCATTGCTCAGCCACAAAGTCGAACTAAAGTGACTCAAAACTGACCTGTTTTGTCTCTTGGGTTTCTTTATTAAGGCTGTATGGAAACTGAAAAGCATTGAGTGTTTTGCTGCTTAGGCACCAGCACCATAGTGCCAGTTGTCCAGCAACTTGAATCAAGCTTTCACCTCTCCTTCATACATATCTAATCTGTGCCTTAGATAAAATCCTATTGATTATCCTTTTCGTCGTGCGCCTTTTGGATTTAATTAATTTATTAACATGTAAAATGTGTTTGCTGAAATTAGTCATTAGTAGCACCACATCTTCAGTACAATCTGTATATATTTGAAAGTGATTTCTAGTATTTTCCAGGCTGCATATCTATCTCCACACAGTACCCGAAATAGACTTTCACTTGTCCTTCAACAGACTATGGATATCTGAGGGAGCTGAGTCTCTTTGCCTTAGAGGAGACTCAGAGGTAACATCACTAATGTTTATAAATATATAAAGGGTGTGTGTCAGGAGGATGGAGCCAGGCTCTTGTCAGTGATGTCCAATGATAGGACAAGGGGCAATGGGTACAAGCTGGAACATAAGAGGTTCCAAAGAAACAAAAAGGAAAAACTGCCCAGATGGGTTGTTGAGTCTCCTTCTATGGAGACATTTAAAACCCATCTGAATGAGTTCCTGTGTGGCCTACTTTAGGAGGTCCTGCTAGGGCAAGGGGGTTGGGCTAGATCATCTTNTTAATTAATTTATTAACATGTAAAATGTGTTTGCTGAAATTAGTCATTAGTAGCACCACATCTTCAGTACAATCTGTATATATTTGAAAGTGATTTCTAGTATTTTCCAGGCTGCATATCTATCTCCACACAGTGCCACAAATAGACTTTCATTTGTCCTTCAACAGACTATGGATATCTGAGGGAGCTGAGTCTCTTTGCCTTAGAGGAGACTGAGAGGTAACATCACTAATGTTTACAAATATATAAAGGGTGTGTGTCAGGAGGATGGAGCCAGGCTCTTGTCAATGATGTCCAACGATAGGACAAGGGGCAATGGGTACAAGCTGGAACATAAGAGGTTCCAAAGAAACAAAAAGGAAAAACTGCCCAGATGGGTTGTTGAGTCTCCTTCTATGGAGACATTTAAAACCCATCTGAATGAGTTCCTGTGTGGCCTACTTTAGGAGGTCCTGCTAGGGCAAGGGGGTTGGGCTAGATCATCTCTCTAGGTCCCTTCCAGCCCTTAAGACTGTGTGATTCTGTGATCTTTCCTGCCAGTCTGTACTTCAGTTGTGCTGCTATGAGAATTAGACTTTGAATTTTTCATGTCTTCCTATCATCGTGTTAATGATCTTTGCCCTGTGGCACTTGAGCACTCATCTGATCAATCGGAATCTTTTTACACTTGGGACGTAAACTGGGTGAGATAGGGCCGTTTTGTTACATATGTGTACAGTGCACAGCACAGTTCTCAATCTGGAGGCACCAGAACTCTACTCATGAAGTGTGTTAAACTGGCTGAAACTGGCAGCAGAATTTAACACTTCCTTTTTGTATCCAGTTGGCATTGTCAATCTGCTTCGATATGTGCCTCAGTGCTGTTTAAAGATCTGTAACAATCAACAAATTTCTATCATTAGAGAACTGAGACTATGGCATTGAATTTCAAAATAGCAGCATGAGTTCACAATTTAAACAGGAATCACTTAGAAATAAGAACACTATTTCTAATTCCTTTTCTAGAATATGTCCATTGTGGTGGTTTAGCCCTGGCTGGGTGCCAGACGCCCACCAAGTTGTAATATCACTCCTGCTCCTAAACTGGATAGGAGAGAAAGAAATATAACAAGGTTTGTGAGTCAAAATAAGGACAGGAAGATCCCTCAGCAACTAGTGTCACAGGCAAAACAGACTCAACTTAGGGAGAAAAAGGTTTGATTTATTAATGAACCATCAGAACAGGGAAATGAGAAATAAAACCGAATCTTAGAACACCTACCCTCAACCCTTCCTCTTCCCAAGACTCTCCTTTCTTCCTTCCCCGCCCAGTGATATGGGGGATGGGGGTTGGTGTCAGTTCATTACAGATGGACTTTGCCGCTGCTCCTTCTTGGGGGGAGGCCTCCTCACACTTCCCACTGCTACACTGTGGGGTCCCTCCCACAGGAGACAGTCTTTCATTAACTTCTCCAACGTGAGTCCTTCCCATGGGCTACAGTTCCTCATGAACAGTTTTGTCATGGGGCTTGCCAAGGGGGCAGCTCCTCACACCCTGCCCCAATGTGGATGGATCATCTACCGAGAGAACGGGTACCGACTGCTTCAGCCTGAGTCCCTCACAGGATCACAAGTCCTGACAGCAAACCTGCTCTGGCACGGGCTCCTCTCTCCCCACAGGCTCCCAGGTCCTGCCAAGAACTTGCTCCTGGGTGCGCTTCCCACAGAGTCACAGCCTCCTTCAGGCATCCACCTGCTCCAGCGTTGAGTCCTCCACGGGCTACAAGTGGATCTCTGCTCCCTGGTGGCCTCCATGGACTGCAGGGGCACAGCTGCCTCACCGTGGGCTGCACCATAGGGTCCTCCCCCTCCTTCTCCACTGACCTTGGTGTCACTCACGCCTTGTTGCTGCTGCCTTTTAGAAACTGCACAGCAACTTCTTCCCCTTCTCAAATACTTTATTCACAGAGGTGTTACCTCAAATCACTTAACTGGCCAGGCCTTAGTCAACTGCAAGGTACATCTTAGAATTGACTGGCATTGGCCCTATCAGCTACAGGGAAGGCTTCAGGCAGATATTTGTTTAAAGAAGCCACCCCTGTAGCCCCCTGCTACCAAAACCTGGACCTGGCAAAGCCACTACACCATCTATTGTGATTTGCATTAAAATAATTTGTAAGACAAGGATTCCTAAATTGTAATACCTGTTAGTGTAATGTGTTCACTGAATGCAAATGGAAGTATAGAGTAACATATTGTCACCAAAAATAATACTAGAAATAAATATGAAGTCCAGTTTTGTAAAAAAAAAAGGACCTAGTCCTGCTCTGCAAGTCACACACCACCTCACTGTTGTGGATTGGATGTTTCTCTACTTGCACACCACAGTAAAAAACAGAGCTCTAATGAGAACTGATTATTATTGTATGTACTATAATTAAATTATAGTCAGCTTCCATTTTCTACTTGTCTCTTGCTGCACATGGGGATAGAGCTATATTTAATAATTCAAGCATCAATTTTTGCAAAATGCATGCCCTGGTATCAGGATTTTTCCATTATTGCAAAAAGGCTCAGATCACAAAATGATCTGTAGTTTAAAAAGAAAAAAGTCATAGTAGCAAAAAGTCAAAGACAATGCATAAAAATGAATAAGGACAGCTAAAATAAGATATCTGGAACTAGAGTAATTTGTGACATACATACAGGGGTAAAAAGGCAGAAGAAAACAGAGCAAATACTCTATAGCAATGAGTTCAAGCATTTATGACTGTCTTGATTACTAAAGCATCTTATAACCCCGATTGTATTCCTGACTTTGGAATGAACTCTGTAGTGATCTAAAAAAGTAATATTTTTAAGGAAAGATACATTCAGCAATCACAGTTACGTTAAAAAGAGGAGAGCCTTCAGGTGCTTAAGTTTATTTTCCACATAGACTTTCAACAAAATCTGTTTTGAAGCTTTATTTCCCAAAAGAGTTGAATCTGTTCCAGCAGTTTGTCAACATATTCCAGAAAATAAATTATCTGCCTCTTTGAAGAACTACCTGTTTGTCAGAACATCAAGCATTGCTACTAACCTTCAATACACAATTGGATTTAATTTGGATCAGCTTGTATCACAAGAAAATAGAAAATATTCTACAACTATTCAGGCATGTTTTGTTACTACTCTCAAAGGTAACACAAGAAGCTTCCCTTACCAAGAGCCCTGCTTAATATATTTGTATTTCCTCACATTTTAATAAAATAAAACTTCTGAACGACACTCTGTGCTGGATTTGCTCAGTGAGGTGTTGGCAGCAGGGCAAGAGCTGCAGGTGTGAGGAAGGCCGGGCTGCCCCATGCCAGGCCCAGCTGGTTCCAGATGGCTCCAGTGGACGCACACAGAGCATAGTTGGGCCCTTTGAACACCCAAGGGTACCCTCTGCAAAAATGTATTTTAAAAGGTGGAGAAAATACTGGAGAGATTGAAAGCAGGAGAGAAATGCTGGAGCAGAAGGAGTGGGAGAGCTGCTGCAGGCTCTGGAGCAGGTGTTTCCCTGCAGCCCATGGAGGACCCCAGCCAGGGTAAATCGATATTCCCCAAAGGAACTGTGGCTTGGGGAGGACTCATGCTGGAGCAGAGAAAAAGTGTGAGGAGGAAGGAGGGGCACAGAGGAACTGTTATGGACTGTCCACAAACCCCATTCCCCTCCTCAATCCACACTATTCAGGGTTAGGGGAAGATGAGAAGAGGTGGGAGTGAATTTGAGCCTGGGAAAAAGGGCAATGTTTCAATTTTTGTCTTTATTTCTCACTACCCAAATCTGTTTTAAAATGGATGTTTGCCCTAGTTGAGTCTATTTAGCCTGTGATGATAAGTGGTAAGCACTCTTCCTCTCTTATCTCAGATCATGAGTATTTCCATCTTATTTTCTCCCCGCATCCTGTTGAAGAGAGGGAGTGGCAAGATGGCTTGGGTGGGAGTTTGGTCTTTGGCCTAAGGTAACCCACCAGAAGCACATTTATTTTCCTTAAAACAAATGCACTGCAATTCAATTTTCCATAAAGTAGAATTGAAATGTACATATACTTAATTTTATGTAATTCCTTATTTCTTGCCTTTTAGTAAGAAAAAAAATAACATCATAAGGTACTTTGTTACTTTTCTTCTACAGTGGAAGATCAGAAAGAGATGAGCAAACTTATCTTTATGTTCAGTGATCCCGTTCTTAAGCATGTTTTCTTCCTAATCCTGCTTTTCCTATTGGCTACACTGCTTTTAGTTTCTATGTGCAAAGAGAATATTTGATTATTTGAAAAAAAAAAAAAAGCAAAAATGTGTTCTTAGCGTTGCAAACACCTGCAAGAGGACACAATTACGACCCTCTGAGCTTACTTACTGGTGTTGGAAGAAGATAAGAAGATACCTCCCTTGCTTCTTAATTGCTGAAAGTGCATTAAAAGTTTTTGCCTTTCCACTTTTTTCATTATTATAACTGCAACTAAATGTGATTACTTCAGTACATGGCTTCTCAGCAACACTTTTGTATAGGAGTGTAGCCTGATCCACTGCCCTGTGAAGGCAACGTCCATCGCCTCTAGTGGGCTGTGGAGAGAGGCACATTGTGCATCCCTCTCTAAAACTCAGCTTGGCTGCCTTCCCAGATCACCCTCCTTTCAGATCTGAGTTCTGAGTGGTTTTCAATTAATGTAACAAGAATAATTAACTGAATAAGTGTAGGGATTTTCCTAGTGTTACTGACAATGCGTGTATTTAATGCTACCTTGGAAATTCAGTGCTTCTAATTCCAAAAGAAATATACACAAAGCCAGTGGGTTACTGGGGGTGAAAATAAGGAACACACATTTATTTCTTTGCCTCTGAACCTGAAAAAATTACGAAGTTACTAGAAACAAGTAGTCTAATCTAAATGAGACACCTTTCTGATTGGTTCTCCAACAACTTTGCCAGGCAGTCTCTGCTGAAATCAATATCATACAGCGTAGCTGTTTTGATTTCATAGGAAATTGATTTTATTTGGTAAATAAAAGTCCAGAGAGCCTTAATGAAAAGTTCCCTGTATCATTTTGCCTAAACTCTGGTTTGGGGTAGCACCCCAACTGTCTACAGATCATTGAAGCCTCTACTATTCAAGATCCTTTAAATTGTTACCAGGTGTGCTGATTAGTATCTCTTCTTTTGTTGTTGCAGTGGGAGGAAACTCACTTGCATCAAGAAATAGGAGTGTGACCTACATTAAACACCATCATAATAACAAGTTCTGATAACCACAACCTTTTGGCACCTGAATGATATACATGAAACTGAAAGTATAGATATCAATTTGCTAATCCTCTGAGACATCTGATTGCAGGTTTTATGGAAATGTATTTTAAGAAAGATGTTTGAAGTATGAAAGATGTTTGAGGTATCTGAAAGAAAAGCATTTTTTTTTACCGTACTGTACTGGATATTTCATGTATGATTCTGTGGCTGAGTGCAATATATGGTGTTGTAACAGATATGCTACCCAATTCATGATTCTTTACTATCATATTTATGCATGTTTCTGAGTATGTAAAGACTTATATTTATTATGAGAACTAGTTGTTAATCAGTGAACTTCAGGGGGTTTTTTGTCCATTAAAGACTGATCAATATTTTTTCATAAGTGACATGAAAGTCAGTAGTAAAGAAGGACTGAAAATATAAAATAGTAATGCCTGTTTGTTTCATCTTATTAAATGGTAAACATCAAGATCTTGAAGGAACCTAATTTACTAAGAAAAAAAAATACTAATATGAAGTAATAGGTATCTTTCTAAAAATAATAGCCTTAGCTATAGCACTAACATGTTACACTAGTGTTTTGTGTTAAAAACATTCTGCTTCATATATAAGTATTTTCAGTCTTCAAACCAAGAGTGATGCCGAAATTATAAGTAGCCCCTGCAGTCCAAACTGTTTAAGTGAAAGGAGGGAAATTCTCCCAGCAGTCTGGACAAATACAAACTACAGTCTTCACTGTAGATTTTTTTTTTTTTCACTTGAAATGAATCTTGAATTTTGTGGTCAGCAATAAAGAAGTAAACTGTGGTAATGGTATTTTCAATTATTTCTTTGTTATTCTGCAGTCTCATCTTTATAGTTTTCTACTTTTCAAAAACAACATTAGAAGTCACTGGGGAATCACTTTCGATTAAATGAAAAGATTCCTACTGATTGTACCACAATTTGAGCCAGACTTTTAAGCGATGCACTCTGATCCCACATGTGTTAGTGGCATTTATCTGAAGGAAAAGTTCCTGATTGTTTTTTGATGTGGACAGTGCGTAGTTACTTTCATCTCATCAAAACAGACACAAAACATTACTGTACTAATTATCTTCTTTGTGCTGAATACTCTATAAGATTGAAGGCAGGAAACAAAGGCAAGATTACAGAACAGTTTAAGGACAATAAACTGGCCAGTGGAGACATATCTACTGAAGTCTAAAGCTCCTACTGTTAATTAACAGAAACCTGATCAATAACTCACCTCTGAAATGTAGGAAATAGTTCATTAGCAGACACCAACTGAAACTGCTTCCATACAAATTGAAGATATATATATGTAATGTTTTGGATATAGAATGAGGCTGTCACTAATGCTCCATTCATGTATAGTATATGAAAACTTCGATTTCTTGTCAAACCACTTCTGAGAAGAGGATCATAGAAACAAACTAAGTCATTCATTGCTGACATATGTAATTATTTTTTTATTTTTGTTTTAGAAAATTAGTTAGAAAAATATCAACAAATGATCAACAAAGTGTTTTGCAATCTGTTACCATAAGTTAAAAAAATTGGCACAGAAGCAAAAACTAGAAAAAGGGTATGAGAATTTTTGCCATTGCTGCCTTCAAAAAAACAGCAAGCATTCAACAGTTTGAGGAAATGATAGCTTAAGAACAAGAATGAGAAATATGATAAAAGTTAATATTGTCTTTCTAATAGCATTTCATTGTTCATATTGCTCTCAAGTTGTCTGTGAAATTGTTTTTTATCTTGCTCCCATTTGTGTGTGACAAGGGCTATACCTTTTGTCATATAAAAATGAAACTCATCCAGCCATAAATTCTAATTCTGGTAAATTCCCCAAATTCCTGTCATTCAAAACTCTGTAATGACCACAATAGCAGTTAAGACATTAGACCTATTTAATACCAATGCTGTTTTTTTGAAAAAATGCAAATATCCTCAAAAAAGCAGCGTTCTCTTAGAGAAATTGGCTGTTCTCGGCTTGGATGGGCATACACTTTTCTGAGTGAAAAACTGGTTAGATGGTTGAGTCCAAAGAGCTGTGGTCAATGGAGTTAAATCCAGTTGCTGGCCAGTCACGACTGGTGTCCCACAGGGCCCAATACTGGGGCCACTCCTGTTTAACATCTTTATTAATGATCTGGATGAGGGGATCGAGTGCACCCTTAGTAAGTTTGCAGATGACACCAAGCTGGGTGTTGATCTGCTTGAAGGTAGGCAAGCTTAACATCTAGATAGGCTGGATAGCTGGGCCAAGGGCAATGCCATGAGTTTCAATAAGGCTAAGGGCCAGATCCTACACTTGGGCCACAACAACTCCCAGCAGTGCTACAGGCTTGCGGAGGAGTGGATGGAAAACTGCCAGGCGAGAGGGACCTGGGAGTGTTGGTTGACAGCAGCAGAACATGAGCCAGCTGTGTGCCCAGGTGGCCAGGAAGGCCAATGGCATGCTGGCCTGTGTCAGGAACAGTGTTGTCAGCAGGAGGAGGGAGGTGATCGTTATCCTGTACTCGGCTTTGATGAGGCCCCACCTTGAACACTGTGTCCAGTTTTGGGTCTGTCTCTACAAGAAGGACATTGAGGTGCTGGAGAGGATACGGAGACTGGCTGCCAAGCTAGTAAAGGATTTGGAACATGTCTCTGATGAGGAACGGCTGAGGGATCTGGGACTTGTTTAGCCTGGAGAAAGGAAGGCTCAAGGGAGACCTTATTGCTCTGTACAGCTACCTGAAAGGAACCTGTAGCGAGGTGAGGGTTGGTCTGTTCTCCCTAATAACAAGCAATAGAAAATGGGAAAAAATGAGAAAATGGCCTCAAGTTGTACGAGGGGAGGTTCAGCTGGATATGAGGAGGAATTTCTTTACTGAAAGGGTTGTCAGGCATTGGAATGGTGGTGGAGTTGTTGTGCCTGAGGTGTTTAAGAGGCTTTTGGATGTTGCACTTAGAGAAAGGGTCTAGTGGTTGATAGGGCTGGGACAAAGGCTGGACTTTTGGATCTTAAAGGTCTCTTCCTGCCAAAATGATTCTATGATTCTATGACATACATTCAGGCAATTCCCTCATTTTTATGCACTTCACAGAATCCTAGAGCCTTCGAACAGCAAATACTCTAAGGGACCTCTGGAGATCTAGTGTCATCCCCTTACTCAGAGCAGGTTGCCCAGGTCTGGGTCCAGTTGGGTTTTGAATAAGTCCAAGTATGGAAACTGTGCAGCCTCTCTGGGAAACATCTTCATATTAAAAATGTTTTTTTTCTATTCATTTTTTATGCTGTTTAGATATGCTGCTTAAGCGTCTACATAGCTTCCAGACCCAAAAGAACAGCAGAAAATTTCCTTCTATGGGACAATGGACACACAACAGTAAGGATCAAGGAAGGCTACTAATAAAAGATAGCCTTCTTTCAGCAAATAAATTTATAAGTTTAAATAGAAATTAAAATTCTCAAGAATTTAAGGATAATATGCATTACTTCAGATTTTCAAAAAGCAAGACAGAGCCATAAAACACCTTATTTTGGCATTTTGTACCATTGAGTGAAGGGAGGAAGAAGTACTGTGAGCAATATTACTTGGTGTATTATTATGTCAGCATTTCCATTATTCTTACACAAAGTTATAGAAAACACATAATTCACACCGACCTTGTTTTTATTTACTAATGTAACACTTCAATTTGGTAGCCACTTTCTTTGTAACTACCATGCAAAAAAAGCCTCTAGAAAAGAAGCATACTTACAAGTCTGAGTTCTTAACTCCAAATTCCCATCTGAAGGATGAGAGGTGTGCTTTTCTTCTGTTCTACTTCCAGGCTTAACCTGGAAGCCCTGGTTCCGACTTGAGAACAAACTTATCCTTTCATGACTTTGTGGTTTAAATTATACCTACTCATAATAATTTCAGTTGATTTCCAGTGAGACCTTGCTTGTTTTAAGTTTTGTTTTGTTAATTGAAAAGAGAAAATTTGGGATTTTTTTACTCCAAGTTTGAGAGGTTTGTATTATGTTTTAGACCCCTTCACACCCTTTCCTGCTGACACAAACATGAGTGCTCTTGAAGAGGTTACTAAGGAAACCAGAAACTATAGTAACCTAGGCTAGAAGCACACTTGTTTGTCCAAGGAGATGGAAAGGAAAATTCAGGCAATGCACACTGCAGTGATGCTGAAGGTCCTGAACTTTCCATTTCCCTTCAGCTGCAGCAGACCTTCTTTTTCTCATATTACCCTTCCAGTAAAGCTATCAAAACAGAATTTTGACTTAGATAAAAGGAGAGAAACACCACTGCAGTAATACAGATGAATGTAGATGGATTTGAGCAGTATTACTGCACCAAACTCATTATTTATTTTTCCTTTTTGACATTAGGTCAAAAAACCCTCAGTCTTCAATTATTCTTCTAGCATTAACATAGCAGCTAGGTCAGCAGTGCACCACATTGCCTGAGCTTGCTCTGAGGAGTAAGATGTTGTATTAGCAATACTCTTTGAGGAACCTCTTGTCAAAGCTGTTACTCTGCACTTTTAGTGCCTGCTTTTAGTTCTGCTGTCATAAATATAAAAGCTATTGCGATGTAATGGTGCTTCATTACAAGTGAAGGGAGTTCAGAAACTCATCAAACTAATCTGGAGATACTTCAGTTGTGCATTGTAGAAACAATTTTTTTACCACTGAACTCAGCAACGAAACATTCTCTGATTGCAGGGTACCTAACAAAATTTAGTAACGGATAATGAAAAGATAGTGAAAATAATGAAAAGATAATGAAAATAATGAAAAGGTAACAGATGTCATAAAGAAGAGTTTAATCTTGACCATATTCATTCCTTTAAAGCTTTGTGGAAGAGTTGTTTATGCTGAAGGATATGTTCATTAATTAAAAACAAGGAAATATAAATTGCTTACAGCTGAATACATTTGTTATCTTTGCTAAAGGTCTGATTCTGCAAGCTGGTGTAGAAAACTGAACAGCACCAGTGAAAATGGGTTTACTGAAATCAGTGAGATAATTTCCTTGAGGTCATTTGAATGAGGGTTACAAGACTGGACTCCTTGTTAACAAAAGTGTGATATGTGTCATGAAAAGTCAGCTACAATGTTCAACATTTATGCTTAATACGTTGGAGCAAAAGATTGCTAGCATTATTTTTGTAAGTGAAGTATCCAGAGAAGAATGTGATTTTCTTGTCTAAGCCTGAACAGAAAGTAGACTTTCAAAATTCTTGCTCTTCAAGTACAGACTGAAAAATTTAAAAAATTAGGGAAAGAATGTCTCAATATACCATACATGACTGAATTAGGAAAGAACATGAAACAGGCTAGTTATATTACCAATCTATTTTTATTACTTTGTAGATGTGGTTGGTCATCAATAGCAAACTGATTAGCATCACACACAAAATGGTTGTTGCTGAAAAAAAACATTCTGAGTAGAACTGTGGCATTTTGTGCATGTAAGCTGGAGAGGAAATGTGAAACCCCTCCCATTTAGCATATCCACTTCAGAGGTAGCCAGGATTTTGTTGCTATGAGAGAAGGAGGAAGCTGACCTGTGCTGAATGGTACATAGAGCTTTTTAGTCACACAAGCGAAGACATAAGAGCTAGTTAAAAACCAGACAGATCAAAGGAGTTAATTAAATGGGGAAGCCACATTATGAAATGGCACGAAGTCCTCTTTGCTATCTGCATGAATTATGACCTGAGGCTAGCAGTACATATTTTGTTAGATTAGCAAATATTTACAAAGTAAACTACAGTTCAGAGGACATGAAATGTGTGAATTAGGTATTAAAAACATACCTGAAATTTTACTGCTATCATTTGCTAATTAATATGTTAATGGAAGGGTTAATAGTATCTTCTTCCCTGTAAGCGAAAGGAAAGAAACAAGATAGAGATACAGAAAATCATGGATTACCTTCAGTCTTCTTTATCAAACCCCTCTACTGTTATACTCTATGTGTCTTGAACTAGCTTGATAGTACCTGCAAGTCTGGCTAAAACTATGTCACCTATTATGACCTATGCTAACCATACCTTCTCGTTCAGTTCTACTTGGCCTTCATAGTTTTGTGTTTTTGCTCTCTCACATGTGTAGCTGTATGTTATCTGGGCGAATTGTTAGAGTAGCTAATCTGAAAAAAGAGGGAGCATAACTTAATGTTGGAAGCTTGCTTTTGTTGTCTTGTGACTAACCCAGTTCTTAGGGACATATCATATCCTTGAAAAGAAATGTATTGCTGTTGTTTGATTCAGCCTAGCCTATTAGTTTGGCATCACCACATTTTCATAATAGATTTGGCTCTGTAAGTAGATATAAGCCTGTCCTAAAACCCAAAATGGTTGTTTGATTCCCTGTTTTGACTAAATCAGTCTACTTTCATTCCATGCTTCTTGAAGTCTGACTGATTCCTCAACTCATTGCCATCATTTAGGTGGTCCTACACAGGTTTCATCTTCTAAATTTAGCCATTTGATTTTCAATATGAATCTTTGAGCAAAGAAAATGTGAGAGGGGGAGAAAATGATGTCAAGGATGTGTACACCTTCTTAATTTCTAGCATAGAGAAAATCCAATCTCTTTCCTGTTAAGTAATGGGAAGATTTAAGATCTCAAACAGGTTCTGATTGTTAAATGGACATTTTCTACCTATTGGTGTTCATGTGTCCAGACACATTTTTCATTTTAGATTCTCTATCACTTCTGACTACAACTACAGACGATGATGAGTCTACCAGCCAGTCAAGTGTGTATAACTCCAGTTTCTGGAGCATCTAAAATTTTCACCTGTGATTAGACAGATGAATCCTTCTTAATCTGCCTACTATACAGTAGCTTATCTCCTGAATTAGTTTTTCTACAGAATATCTGCTGTTAGTGATCCAGTGGTTCATGAAATTTCTTCTATTTATTCATTCTGCTTCTGAGCACATGACTTCATCATAACTAGGTCTGCATTTCTATTTTCCTTCTGTATTCAAATTCTTGTCTGTTCCTTTAAGTAGGGAATATAAAAGTCAGATTTTTCAGCAGATCTGCTTGCCAAAGGACACCATTTAATCACCTAGTGTGACTTCATGTGTGTCGAAGGCTGTTACATTGCTTAATGATCTCTCCCTATAACCCAAAGATTTCAGTTAGCAAAAATAATTCCAAATGTCAGGAAACTAAATGGTGCTATATGCATTGTCTTGCAGCAGCAGTTTACACTTTCCAAACCTAGTGATAGAGATATGATCATATGAGCTGAATAGTTCAGTCAGGCATGCTAACAAAGTGAACTGTACAGCAACAAAGAAAGCAGATTGACTTGTCCTATATCTCTTCTCTCTGTTTCTGACCAATATTGTAAATCTTTAAAAAAGATTTTCCCTATGAAGGCATTTCTTGTTTGCATGTTGCAAAGGAAAGGAATGGAAATCTGCCTAACATAATTAAGGGACTGAATCCCCGAAGCATGAGTTTTGATGACTAAAATACTACATGAATGTCAGACCAGGATTACTGTACTCCATTTCTTTTTAAAACTGGCAGGTGGGGCTTTACCAGGGCCTAAAATGACCCCAGGTCCTCATTCAGATCACTTTCCCTCTCAATTGTTCCCATCACAGGTCCATGCATGATGCTTTTGCTTATTTCTGCCTCCTGGAACATCAGCTTTGTGGAGGATGTGCCTGCTGCTGCTCCCTTGCTGGCAAGAGTACCTGAAGCATGTGAGGAGCTGGAACACAGCATCTCAACAGAGACATTTTTGTACCACTGCTAAGGGAAGTCTGTACTTGCAACCCCATGCTTACATGTTGCTGGCAATGTCAGCCACTGTTCATCCAGGCATGAGATCCTTTCTGTGCTGCTGCAGTGGGTGGCTACTGGCCTGGAGTCCTTGATTCACTCTTGATTTACATAGAAACTACATCATGAGTCTCCTAGTCCTTCAGAATTGCCCCAGTTCCAGTGAGTTCCCCAGACAGTTACTGTGGGGATCTTGGATGTAAGACACTTGGCTTTAACTGAAATAATTAATTTTAGAGAATGCTATTTCACATCTTTCGCTGTCAACAGATGGTAAACTTTTATCAGATCCTTAACATCATATGGGATGCAACATCTCCTTCTGCTTCATTACAAATACAGAACAGAAATAAATAGTGGATAATTTCGACAAATATACATCAGTACTTGTGACTATAGTATCTGCATCTAGAAACAAACACAGCAATAGGCTGCTTTTGTTTTTTTGGTGTTTTGGCCATATTCAACTCTAGATTATGCGGGAGAAAGGTGACTAGGAAGCTCTAGGCTCGTGGAAAAAATCATGCATGATTTTAAGAATATGAATATTATTAATCTGTCTGGAAAGCAAATAATTTTGTATCTACTTGGACCTTTCTTTAGCCTTGATACAGCTTATTTAGCTCCAAAGCTCAACATTGGCTTTTCAGGTGAGTGCTGACTCTGTGCATTGGTTGTCTTTTGATCATATCCCTGGGTAACTTTGTTGCTGGGCTTAAGCCTGCTAACATTCTGCTGTTTACATGCTGCTGTGCCCATCTAAGCAGCTCTCCTGGAACTGAGGTGCTTCAAAGTGCAATCCTGAAGCACTGAGATGATTCTCCATGAGGAAAATCAGGGCTGCTGAGTTTAAAACCTTGATCTTTGTATCATACAAAAGAAGCTGAAGTATTTCTGTGCAAGAATTGTCCTGATATTAATGTATCTTTGTTTTGTTGTTTCTGAAGTTCAGCCAGAAAGCACTGTTAGACCCAACAAGCTCTGCATCTGTAGCAATAATAATTCACAATTTAGGTAAATGCCAGCTTATTGTGTTTTTAAACAGATATTTCCTTGAACAGTGGAACTAATGAAGTCCGGTTTTCTGTGAGTCTGTGAGTATGTATGTTATACTTAATTGACTTTTTAACTGTATATAATAAACCACAGCATGATCTCATCCTTCTTTGACATCAAACGGCTTAAGTATAATTTCTCCAATCGTGTTTAAGATGCGAAGTACAGAAGTTTTTGTTCGCTTTTAGTATGAAGTCAGCTTTTTTTTTTTCCCCCATCATCACAACCTTCAACATGCTTCAAGGATCTGTAATCAAAAGCTGATGAAACATCCAGAAAATATGACAATAAAATTAATTTTTCTTATTACCCAGGTTCATCACAGAATCACAGGACCTCAAGGGCTGGAAGGGACCTCAAAAAATCATCTAGTCAACCTCCCCTGCCAGAGCAGGACCAACTAGAGTAGTTCACACTGGAACTCATCCAGGTGAGTTTTTACTGTCTCCAGAGAAGGAGACTCAACAACTCATCTGGCTTTTTTTTGTAACACTAGGATTTGGAACAGGAATTATTAAGAGTTTGCACAGGGAGGAAAGCACAGCATAATCAAGCTTAGATTTTGTTTACCTGATTGCCTGGCGTGAGAGGAGAAGACATGCCATTTATTTATAAATCTAAATAACTAATTGAAATAAAAGGTGAGTATGCAAGAACAGAGAAGTATTACAATCAGATCATATGGTTTAATTGTGTGTTATGTTTTCCAGAGACATGCTGTTTCATTGAGATTAAATTAATAGCTGAAATCAGACAAGTGAAAACAAGTACGTGTGGGGCCTTCATCATACCTTTTACCAAGGCATTCAGTTTTTAATAAACAAGTAAGAAGAAAACTGTGCAGAATATGAACTTTTTTTTTTTTTTTAAATGCGTTTCTGGTCCTCTGAGAGATCATAACTTTTAGTAGAGGCCAAAAGAATAAAAAATAAAAACTCTGCGCTCCCTGCAAATGAAGAACAAGCTCTTACCTTAGCATAAGCTCTCAGAAAGTTTTCTCAAAAACAGAAACAAAAATGTAACAATTAGTGTTTACAAATATGTAAAGGTGAGTGTCAGGAGGATGGAACCAGGCTCTTCTCAATGATGGCCAGTGATAGGACAAGGGGTAATGGGTACAAGCTGGAACATAAGAGGTTCCAAAGAAATACAAGGAAGACTTTCTTCACTATGAGGGTGACAGAGCACTGGAACAGGCTGTGCAGTGGATTGTAGAGTCTCCTTCTTTGAAGACATTCAAAACCCACTTGGACGACTTCCTGTGTGACCTACTCTAGGTGGTCCTGCTCTGTCACAGGGCAGTTAGACTAGATGATCTTTCTTAAGGGTTGGTCCCTTCCAGCCCTTAAGATTCTGTGATTCTGTGGTTGGTTCTGTGATATTATATATTTTGCACAGGATCTATTTCTCCTTATATCTATTTTACACAAATTTGTCAGTCGGTGAAGTGACACATAATTTTCTTTTCTTGCTTTTTTCTGCCTGAAGGAACATAGTTCTTCTATTCAACTCTCTATACAGAGTTGTTATTCTGTACAAGGTTTGTAACATAAGTTATATTTAAAATGAATCAAAATAACCATATATATAAACCAATATATAAAGCTTCCTCAGCTGCATTGAAAATGTATTTAAAGATGTGGAACCACAGCCTCCACCCCTGAGATATGAGGAAGGGACATTGTCCAATTAAAAAACAAACTTACCCCTTTTCTGAGTACAGATAATTTTTCCCTTAAAATTCCTTTCAGTACTCCATAGAAGTAAGTATTTCCTCCACTAAGAAACCAGAATAATTAGAGTTGAGGTAAAAACCTGGTAAATACAAGGCTTCTGAGCAGGATGGGGGCAACACACGAGATGATGGGGGATTTCCAGCCGATCAACATTGTGAGTTTTTCTTTTCCCTTAAGAAACAATATTTACTAGTCCTTGTCAAATTTTAATCTCAAAGTGAACAGTTTAATAATAATTGCTTACAATTTTTAATGTAATAGTCTAAAGAATAAGCATTGAAAACCATGTTTAGGCACATGAAAAAATAAACCCCCTGTGTTACTGACCAATGTCTCCAAGAAAATCATATTGCTTGTGCTTAATTTGTTTTACATACTTTGTTCTGTGCAATTTTAAGGCATCCATATCTGAAAACTGTTTTGTGGTAACACAGTTTTCAATAATAGACACTTCTGAGAGTGCTTACTGAGTACATGACTGCTTTTCCTCCACTTTGAACTCGAATTACTATTTGAATTCAAACAAGCACACTTTGTTGCCTCTCTAGTGTAGTACTGAGGAATCCATGTAAGGGTTAACAAATACAGCCACAAAAGGGAATCTAGTAAAGACCCTTTAATAAAAACAGAAAATATCTGATTGTAAAGTGTGGAGAGGAAAAAGTATAATTACTTTTAAAAGAAAGTGTAAAAGAATTTATGGAGCAAGAATCTCTAATCGCTGTTAGAGGTTTTAAAATCAAATGCAGCGATTTTATCGTAAATGAATTCACCATGAAGCAACAATAAGTTGAACCTCGTGATGACAGATAAATTTGACTGAACTGGAAGTTTAATAAATTTGTCTCCTTTAGGAAAAATTATTAGAAAGTATGCATTCTGATTAAATCTAGAATATTATCAGAAAATCTTCAAAGTTATGATTCCATATCAGGAAAGAAACTAATTTGCTGAAAAATTCACTCTGATTCAGTGATTCAGTGATGCAATGAAGAAAACAGAAGTAGAAAAACAGCCTGGGAAGTTTAAGGAAAACAAATGAGATAAATGCACTTCCTCATAGAGCACACAGAATTGAAAAAAAGAAGTCATGACTTCCAGTTAAAAGGGTAATAGAATTTATTTTTTCAATTACATTGGGAACAAAGGAGATCCTGCTAATGGGCTAGGCCATTATGAAATTGGACTTGGTGACGATAATTACTCAGGAAATGTTCAACTACTATTCCTATTCCCTTTTTGGAAAACTTGAGGTACAGGAGTTGCATAAGAACGAAGAAGAATTTTCCAGCTCACTCACAGAAATAAAGCTAATACTACTGCTGACATCAATTACGAGTCTAGAATTTTAGAAGTATTATCTATCTAGTCACTTTTAATAAAAAATTGAACTCTGAGGAAGTTCCATACAAAATCACAGAATTGTTCAGGTTGGAAAACAACCTAAAACAACCTAACAACCTAAAAATTGTTTAGGTTTAGGATAAATGAGTCTGACCATTAACCTACTACAGACCACCACTAAACCACATCTACACATTTTTTTTAATACTTCCAGGGATGGTGACTGCGCCACTTCCCTGTGCAGCCTGTTTCAATGTTTGATAGTTCATTTTTTCCTAATATCTAATCTAAAGCTCCCAATTTGTGCTGATAATTCAAAAGGGAAAAATAAATAGCTCTGTAAATATTTTCTAATTATCCTGAAATCAAAATCATGTAAAGTGAAAAGTGTTATCTAATAAAACCACTTAAGAACAGGAATAGAAGTTACTGTAGTTAGTGTGACTTTAAGCAAAAAGATAATTTGAAAATTGCCTGATTTTTGTATTGCATTGAATGTGAAATTTGATGTATAAAATTGTCTGCAGATATAAAGTTTTTTGGTAATAAATACAGCGATTAATATTCTGGTGAAAAATCAGATTTATAGCACAGCAAAACAGCACTAAAATAAATTCACTAGTTATTAGATATATGACAGATTTCAAGTGCTTGCCAATGGTGAATCATCATCCAATGGATGATTTCCTAGTGAGGTACTATTCACATTGATATCAGTCTCAATGTTTCTCAACATTTCAGCAATGAAATGAGGAAGCAAATATGAAATCAATGATGATAAAATGTGCTCATGAAGATATAAATAATGCTGAAGATTTGGCAGTCATGTAGAAGAATCTGGATTGTTTGATTAGCTGAAACTAGGAATACTCCAGGAGTACTGTCTGTAAAAGTATTCATGAGTGAACTGAGACTTCAGGCAAGATTTTAGGAGACTTCAGCCTGGAAAATGCTGTATATAAGTGGTAGTTTTAGTCTAACCTGTGTCGTTTGCTGTGTGAGTTTTTTTCTCTAATGTATTACATTTCTATATCTATAAGTTTAGCACAGAAAATATGGTCCTTTTCACAGATGTTCATATATTTTGTCCATGCTTTTCTTCCATGTTTAATTCATGAAAATATTTCTTGTGGTGATCTTAGTAAAATGCACCCTCTACCCCCATATGTGTGTGTCTTTTGAACTCTTGGAAGGGTGGCTATTAGCACATATGCAATACATTTCTTATACTAAAATAAATTAGCCTTAGCCTTCACATGAAATCTCTCTGAAATATTGAAAAATATCCCTATTTTAAGTATTCTACTAGTTAACTTAAACAATGTATGGTCTTACGGGTTTTTTTTTTTTAATTTTTTTTTTGTTTCTCTAGCAGTGGTCAACACATGCAGCTACTCTACCTGTTCTTTTGTTTGCTCTTTTATTCTCAGAATTGTCTCTTCTGATGTGTGACCTATCCCTTGGGAGAAACTGAAAGTTTGGGCTCTTTTATCTGTATTCTAAACTCTGATGAGAAAAAATTTCATTTTGGAAGCTGCCTTATACTCTCCTTCAGTTGCTTTCTCACCCTTTCCTTCAGTCAAAATACTTGTTCGTTAAAAAAAAAAAAATACTAATAGATACTTTCCCCTAAAGCACTACTGCAAATTCCACCTTTTCCAGTGCATTTACTCTCAGATTAAGGTCATATTGTTTGTTTACTTTGACAATAGTTTTTATAACCTTCAGTGATATCAAAATAAGTTTTAAAACTAGAGGCTTTTTTTTGAAGCTGATGTGGCTGCTTTTGGCATCATACTGTCAATGCGTTAATTGAAGACTAACACATCTTTTGCAATGAGGCTCTTAGCATTCTCATCTGCTGCTGCACTTCAGAGCCTTGTGCCTATGAAGTGATCATTGAGCTAAGGGACTTTCTTCTCTTTGTTTTTACTGCCCTATATTTTCTTTCAAATATTGGATCATAATTTGGTTTGTATTATAGCTAACATTTGCAATGTTAGCTTTTCAGATTTATATCAGTCAAAAAAAAAGTCTCATTTTTTTTACTTATTCCATAAAACATATAAATTTTCTTTTATTTTTAATGTGACAATGCAGAACTTGTGACATTTCCAAATCACAACTTTATACGTATCCTCTTCTGCCTGAATTAACTGAAATCTGTTACAAACAAATGTATTAGAATGACTGCTTATCAAATTACAGCTGATTCTGATTCTTCCTTTTAGCTGGAAACTGCCTAATGTTATGGGAAATTTTAGGAAAAACACAATGCTAGTTTAAGACTTACTCAGAAAGTAATTGAGGTTATTGGCTTCTGTGGCTTTTATATTTATTTAGAATCATATATGTGCAAATGCAGGCAAATTTAAAAAAATAGAGGACAGATAAAATGTTGAAATGCAAATGCTTCAATTTTTCAAACTGTTGAATACTAGGAGCAAATTGATATGGTATCCATCTTCATAAAGACAAGCTCTTTATTGGGTTACAGCAAACAATATTTACATGGATTTATAAAAAGCACAGAATTTCCATTTTAATTGAATCTATGTGACTCAAAGCTTTTTCCCCCCCCAACTATTTCTGTAGATACAATAGCAGATATATCCTTGCTTCATTTTAATTGACTGCACCCTCCATATTGGCTTTCTATAACATTTCCAAGTTTAAAGTTGCCTTGGCACATGCTGGCTATTGGTGATTGTGCAGGTCTTTAGAGATAAATGTCTGCTAAAGAGTAGAGTAGAGCAGGGTAGGTTAGTGTAGGGTATTTTTGGGATCCTGATGCTTCCCTTCTTGCTGCAAAAAATAATTTGCTGCAGCAGGAATGGATGGTGAGGATATGGGGCTCAGAGATATTCCTCACATGGGCCTAAGGTGCTAATAATTTCAAGCAAGGGAAAGCAAACATGAAAAAAACAGCAGACACAGTAAGGGAGGCTCCTAGCTTCTGTGATTTTAACAATGACTGAAAAATAAGACATTGCTCTGCTGCAGACTGTATAAAGCCACTATTATTAATTGCTCAGAGTCTCTCAAGGTTCAGTGCAGACAAACTTGTAGGTTCTACCTTGAAATACTGCCAGATTTGTCTCTGAGTTCATGATAATTGAGATACTGCCTAAGGCTTATAGGGCAGTGCAAACTGTATGTCAGACTACTTAATTAGTGGCCTTATCACTTGAGTGAGCTCTTGTGTGGATGATGTTCCACACATTATGAGGTGGACGTAAAAACTGGAAAGAATCCATGAATGTCTGTAAAAATACCTGACCTGCAGAGACTCAATGTGAATCCTACAGCCCAGAACAGAAGCTGTGGAGAAAATCCAAAGACTTTATATTGAGAACATTGACTAATAGATTTTTAAAAAAAAGTAGCTGCAGAACTCTCTGTATGAAAAAGGATTTTACCTCATGTTTCTATATGATCAGTGGATGGAAAAGTTAGAAAGCATTTTTTTACCCTCTGTGATTTGTGAAAGAAATGGTTTAGAAGAAGTTTTTTGTCTCTATACAGTAAGCCTTGAGTTATGATATAATTACAAATGCGTGCCTGCAAACTCTCTACCTACATGGATCTCAGACAATGAAAAAAATCATTGCTCAAAGGATCCTTTAGAAATACTCCTCTTTTGTATCCAGAATAATCTACATTAGTTGTCTAAAGGCGAAGAAGGTGAAGCTAAACAATTTTTGATAAGTGCTTTCATATAAGAGAAGTCTTAAATTTGCTGAACATAAGTTTACTTATGGAGTTTATGAATACAATGGAAAAATTTAAAAAGAATCACATATGAGTATAACTACCAAAGACCAGCTCATAACTAGCTCTTGAATGGTAATGTAATATAACACTTAATTACTAATTTTAATAAGAACTGTGTTTAGGGGGAAAATGGGTAGGCAAAGGTGTGAAGAGATGTGTCATTTCTGTAAAAGACAAGTAGGAGGAGAATGAAAGAAAATTTATCTATAGCTTAAAAGAGAAATTGAGAGGATACCAGTGAAGAGTGCTATTTTCTGAGGTTATTAAGTTTGTTCACATCTTTTATACTTGTTAAAATAAATCAGAGAAAGTAATTTTCCACTTGACACAGGACAGTTGTTTGTTTATTATTATGTAGTCATGTCTGCAGAAACACTGGCCTCTATGTACACTTGACTAAGAATAGGACTATTTCAAGATTCTTTGGAAATTGGATCCATAAACTTTTTAAGCCTTTGTGTGAAGGACTTTTAAGATACTGACTTTGGTGCTTTTCAAGGATTTGGCTCATGAGTTGAGGAATGAATAAGTAAATGTATTATATTAGATATTTTTACAGTTGCATTTTTATGGAACATTTAATACCAAATTATGGAGTGTCTGTATTATATGTCATCTTTTCTTCTTCACCAAAAATCATTCACAAGTGGATTTGTAGAGCTATACAATTATTGCTGTCATTTCACTTAGAAAGTGTAGATTGCCTTATTCTCAAGGGTTACCTAAAGTTATGCAGAGGGCTTTCACTTTTAAAAGCATTTTAACTTTTATGATATATGCTTACGCTTATTTTTCCCTTGTATGTTTTATGTTATAATTGAATTGAGCATGAAACCTGCAGTTAAAAATTCCATGTGTTTCTGCTGAAAGTAGTTCTTTTGAGGATGATGTGAATTATTTGCAAATATATTTCATCAGTAGCAAGCAATTTCCATCTTTAAGGAAGTCAATAATTCAGTTTAGACTAGACACAAAGATATGGGCACATAGACAAAATATTCTGCAAGACATTGATAGCATTTGCTATAACAATGCACATACATCTTTGACTAATTTCTGATTATCACTGCAAATCCCTTGTTTAGCACAAAATTCACACAAATTTGGGTTAAAGGGTAAAAAAATGCCTCTCTAGCAGAGCGTTCTCTATAGCATGCAGAGGAAGCTTTCAATGTGCATAGCTAACACATATTTTTTAATCTGATGGATGGCAGAGACTATGTGTGCCCTGGGAGAAATGCTGCATCACCAAAGACTTCCCTGGAATGTCAGCATATTTCTCTTTATATTTACATATGTTATACAAAAATCTTAACAACTTACACTCCACTGGACATCAGACTATTATTTCTCATCTGAATTAGAGAAGACACAAAAAATATATATATATAAAAAAAATAATGACTTGTTAAAATATATTTTGACCGGTAGTTTTCTAGTTTGCCAAGAATTAGGCAGAACAGTTACAGATGTAGCAGGTAAATATGGCTCACACATTGACATGTTGCATTTATTTCATATTAATGCTATTTGAAATTTGTTTTGTTTGTTTGTTTCCAGAAGGCAGAAAATCTGAAAAATACAGAGTACATAATTTAATAGAGATCAGGATATAGGGAAACAATGAGGTCTTGAACTACGAGGCTGAGATTCACTAGTTAAAGTAGTTGTTACTTTTTTTCCATTAAACCACCAGATTTGTGATTGGCTTGACATGATTACCAGAAGCTTTATGGATCTATATTTAAAACAGTACTACAGGCTTTTATTGGACTACAACAGTACTCTCACTAGACTATGTAGTTCTCACTAAAGTAAACTAAATCCATAGTTTATATTCATATGCAAAGTCAGGCTTTCTTTCAAGTCTGTGAATATTAACATTTGAGGTTAAGCAGATATTTATATAAATTGCTGGGTAAGGGTCAGTCTATTAATTCAAATGTCCTGAATCAACTGTTACTGATTTAATTTCCACAGCTGTGAGATCTGCCTCTGTGGACTAAGGGAGGATGGGGTGGGGGATGGGAAAAAGCAGCAACTCTAGCCGCTGTAATGAAGTTCTTCATTAATGAGTGCTTTAGCCCTAAAATTGAACAAATTGCTATAGGAGGAGCCATCTCTTCCACAAAAGTAAGAGATGTGAGAAGACACATATCAAAAAGAGAAGCAAACAGGAATATAGAGCTGGAAATAGTCACCTGTGTTGTCAGATCTAATTCACCGAAGTCCTCAGCAACCATACCATGTTTGAAGGGTCCACGGTATCATTTGTACTACACGTAATCTATACATCTCATGGTCCATAAACCACTTTTGTATCCCATGAAAAATGCAAGCTCTGTAATAAAAGATGAGTCTTAGTTAAAACATTCCACAGGAAGAGATCAGGATAGACTCTGGTCATTGACTCTCTGTCAATGAGACTCTGCTTTAATTTGTTAAATATAGAAGTTACATGCTGTCCAGAGCATAACATTAGTTGAAAAAAAATCACCTCCTTTCTTTATAAGAAAAAAGGCTGATCTTGATATGAATCAGTGAAAACCAAACTAAAAAAAGATGTTAACTTATCTGTGCCCTAGTAGCCATGCTGTCTTATACTGCATTCAGCAAGCAGACAGGTATACATCGTAAGTATATCATCCAAGTCTTTCTGTCAGTTTAGTCTGATTTCTTTTGCTGTAAATGCTGCCCTGACCTGCAACACTTCGTGGTTTTTGTACATAGAGCAATCATATGGCAATCGCATACCAAACCCAATAATATTCTAGGACCACGTTGTTCTTGTGAATTTTATCAAGTAGTTCAGTTTTACCCATCATGTCACAGAGTATTCAGTTAGAAATCAACTTTTTGGATGATTGAACTGATTCTGAGAACTCCCATGTAGAATTTGTGGGATCGAGTAGCACTTGGGCATGGTAGCTGGGCAAATATTCTTGCGGGTTGGATGAGTGGATTGGGAGGTAGATTGAGAACTGTTTGAATGACAGAGCCCAGAGGGTGGTGATCAATGTCACAGAATCAAGTTGGAGGCCTGTGGCCAGTGGAGTTCCACAGGGGTTGGTTCTGGGGCCAGTCTTGTTCAATATCTTTATCAACGACCTGGATGTAGTTGTTCTCCAACGACACCAAACTGGGAGGACTGGATAATTTCCCAGAAGGCTGTGCTGCCATTCAGTGGGATCTGGACGGGTTTGAGATTTGGGTAGAGAGGAACCTCACGTGTTTCAACAAGGACAAGTGCAGAGTCCTGCACGTGGGAAGAAACAACCCCCAGGTGTTGACCTGCTGGAGAGCATCTCATGGAGACAGACCTGGGAGTCCTGGTTGATAATAAACTAAACATGAGCCAGCATGAGGCCAATGGCTTTCTGAGATGCATCAAGAAGAGTGTGGCCAGCAGGCTGACAGAGGTTCTCCTCCACCTGTACTCTGCCCTGGTGAGGCCTCATCTGGAGTCCTGCGCCCAGTTCTGGGCTCCCCAGCTCCAGAGGGACAGGGAACTTCCAGAAAGAGTCCAGCATAGGGCCATCAAGATGATGAGGGGACTGAAGCATCTTTCTTATGAGGAAAGGCTGCGGGACCTGGTACTGCTCAGTCTAGAGAAGGGGAGACTGAAGGAGGACCCTATTAATACTAACAAGTATTTGAAAAGTGTATGTCAAGAAGATAGAGCAATACTTGTTTCTGTAGTGTCCAGTGATAGGGCAAGGGGCAACCAACAAAAGCTGGGACACAAAAAGGTCCACTTCAAGAAAAGCTATTTTTCTTGAAGGCTGACAGAGCCCTGGCACAGGCTGTCCACGGAGGTTGTGGAGTCGCCTTCTCTGGAGGTTTTCAAAACCTGCCTGGACACGTTTCTGTGTGACCTGATCTAGGTGGACCTTCTTCGGCAGGGGTTTGGACCTAAAGGTCCCTTCCAACCCCTAACATTCTGTGATTCTGTGAAATTACTTAGACCTGTTTTAGTGTCTACTAGGAACTTGTAGACCAGCATAGTCCACACAATCCTTGATTCCCTTTGAAAGATGAGGGACCATGGCATTTAAATAATAATTCATCTTTTGTTGATTTAACTAATAGATAATACATTTTAGACATCTAATTCCCTGTTCAATTAAATAGATTAGGCATTTTCCCTACTTTAAATGTCTGTCTGCATTTTTATCCCTGTGTGCTTTAGAATCTGACAATTATGTTCCTTATCTTTGCTTAATCATCTTCACTAGCAAGTTTACAAGATAAATAGGTTAAACATCACAAGGCTGGGGACCACTGAAGTGTTTGCATAGGTAGCGTATGTACCAGTTGATTGTACCTCTAAGCCACGTGATACTGCATACACTTCAGCTGGCTTCATCCTTTCAGAAAGAACTAGCAGATCAATTGTTTCCAGAGCTGTGAAGCAGCAAGGTTAAGCCTTTTGCTCAGCATCCGTGTTAAAAAGAAAATGTTATTGTAACCTTCATTGACTGAAGAATACTTGAAGCACAAAAATAGTATTCTTTATAATTGCTTTTGTAAAGCAGTCTTAAACAAAAAAACTGGAGAGCTTTATATGGTGAAGTCAGAACAATGAGTGTCAGAAAAAGCTGAACTGTTCTAAACACTGCAGTACAATAGAGATTCACAGAGCATTTTGGTAGTCCTTCAGCAGGCCAAGGACACAGATCTATAATGTTTTTCACTAAAGTATAAATCTTCATTTAGGTTAGGAAGGATTTTTTTTTTTATTTGCTTGTTTCCTGTGCAATTTTTTTAATCTGAAATGTGTCCTATTCAATAAAGGAATATAATATCAAAATCTCAAAAAGTCTTCACAACCAAAAATCACAAAGAGTCAGCTTAAGTTAATTGCAGTGCTGTATTTAATAACCTAAGATATTTCTTCTATATTTGACTGTGGAGTTATTTTGAGCTATTTTAAAAAATATTGTATTATATTCTAAACTTACTTTTAGCTCAGGAAAAGTCACCTTAAAATTTCAAAGCACCAAGATGAAATATTTTGGTTTTTTTTTTTTTAACTTCTTGTATGTTGTTTTCCAGATTTTCTAAGGTCAATTCTTTCGTGATTGAAATTAGTAGACATTTGCTGATCAAATGTATATAACTCAAAGATTCCATCATTGTTTTCAGATGCTCATTTTACTGCAAGGACAAGGCTATTACTATTTGATATCTTATTACATATATTAAGTGTCTATAATTAGAGCAGAATATCTTTGTTATGAGCTGAATTTTGGGACCTCTTATGGTAAACCTTTTTGTTTCTTGGAAAGCGTGGTTTTGTTATTGTGTGTCCAGTAGGATTTAGTATAGATTGTTAGTGTCCTCTGCAGACCACTACTGCAACCACTGACCATGGCACCCTTACTGTCTACAGTGTTTCTGATATAGACTATAAGAAGTGTTCATGAAAGTCCATAAAAAATATTTAGGCACTGGGCTGTTCTTAACGTGTTTGGGAGCCACTTCTCCAGATCCCTGCTGTATTCTTTTATCCTTATGGAAGAGCCACAGTTTAGTTTCAGAAAGACCTAGGGTACATTATTTAGTTGTTTAAGTGTTTAGGCATTACAGCAGCTAAATGGATCCCACTGCTGTTCTGGCATCGTAAAGCAGTTCTGCTGTGACTCACAGAGGTACTAACGAAGTTATCTGGGTGCACTGCTGATGAGCAACTGTCCCTGCAAGTCCTCGCCGGTTCCTGCCCCTCAGGCCCCAAGGCACTGTTTTCTGTAAGGGTGATACCCAGCTGAGACGAGGCAGCTGGGGACAAGAGGAATGTGAGCCAGCACATACAGCACTGTGGCTTCAGGTATACCTTCCTGTCTCTAATAGATTTAGACTAAAACTCCCCAGGATGATTATATTAAGGCAACAGATGAAGACAGAGCAAATACTAAAGGTCATGAGGACTTGTGGAGCACTGAGTGTTAGGCTCAGGTGTCTCCCTGCACATTCAGCTACATCGTGGAGAACATGTGGTCAGAGGAGAGGGAAGAAAGAGTAAGGTAGCTCTATGTTTTTGATTCTCAGTTAATACAGAGAATTAATGTGGCAAAGTGAAATAATTAACTTTAAGTGAAAATAACACAAATTCACGTGTCTCAGAGCTGTGATGTTGTATTGTTGTACCTGAAAATTCTTCATTAAAGATGGGAAAATGCTTAATTTTTGAAACCCAGTCAGTCATCTTTATGGAGGAAATGATGCTTGAGTAGAAGAAATGTAGATTGAGAGAGTGCAAATATTATCCTCCTTAAATGTAATTGTAAATACACAAATTAGCTGAAAGAGTTTGATATGATTTTGCAGGCACTATAGAAAAGGACAAGTTCTGGTAGTAGTCATATGCACTTAAAATGAAGCTGTATTCTCAATGAGTTTAAGCACTTCCAGCTGACAAGATGCTAAACACGACTTGTCATGTATCAGCTGCAAAATCAGCATTGTGTTTGAGACCGTAAAAAATGGAATTGGATGAAAATGTCCTGTGTAAGCAGGACTGTTGAGCTACTGTATAAATAAAGAGTTTTTATTACTATTTTATTATACCTTCACACGTAATGGAAAAAAAACCCTGTTACAATAGCCAACATTGAGCTCACATTTCTAAGGTAATTTTGAAAAATGGTGTGATAGATATTAACAAATTTTCTTTGCTGCAGCATAAAGTAATATATTGTAAAATGGTCAAAGGACAGAATGCTTTGGTCAATTTCTTAAGCGATATTATGTCAGAAAGTTTTCTTTCTCATAAAGACTCATACAACAAACAGATTCATAGAGCTGTCTTTCATATTCCCACTTTACCAACTTCTGCATTAAAAAAGTAGCTTCCTGCTTTGTTAATATTTAATAACAAACACTATGTTGTTGTCAAATCTTATTTCATTGTATATAGTGAATAGAGGGCATTTACTGAAAGAGTGTGAAGGAACTAACCATGAAATTAAATGAATTTGTGTTTATGTATTTTAATGATTTTTCCCTAAATTTTAATGAAATGATTTGAGAAATATTTATGTAAATACTGAGATATGATAGGATATTTTAAGTTGGTTCGGGTACGTGAAATTCATTTAATAGCATTAACACCATCTGCAAAGAAAACCAAACAAATTAATTTTCATTTTCATCTACAGGAAAATGTCATAAAATCCACACAAATGAGTGTGCAGATTTCAATTTTTAAAATACACAGTAGATTTTGCAGATACAATTTCTATAGACTTCAGAAAACTCCATCAGAAAGTTGTTACTTTGCAAAATCAGTATTGATGTTTCAGTCCACTCAAACCTATTCAAGGCTGGAGGAAACACAACATTAACACTGTAATCAGAAAGCTGGATCCGGAATCTTTCTTTCTCCTTTTTGTCACACTCTTCAAGCTTCAACTGTCTACTTTTCCTACTCTTCTTCTCCTTCCAAAGATAAACCTATCTGCTCATTCCTTCATAAGGGGACCCTCATAAGGCTTCATTGCATCTCAGCAGCCTTTCTGTCTTCTTTCTGCTCCCAGTCTCAAAACAAGATGACCAGTCTGACTCTTCTAACACTGCTCTTAGTACTGAGAGACATCTACACATTGCTTTTTTTCATCTTAGCCCAAGATTTCCCCTCATTTTTTGGCTCCTGTTTGATCTTTCAGTTCTGTATTTGTGGTCTTTGCTCTTAGTCCCCTTTGAATAAATACAAATAGCTGGCTATTGTTACTCATGCTTCAACAGCAGAACAGCAGTAGATAAGCAGCAGCTTTGCCCATATACATCATTATCGAAACAGCCCTTTTGGTCATGCTTAAGCTGTTCCATGGGGAAGTGACACCTTAGTGTACTCTATCACTTTCTGCTCTCCAAGCAACTACTCAAGCTTCCTCTGTAACAAAAGTTGCTTCTTTTAGGGAGCTGTCAGTCTCCTTTACATGTGTGTCAGTGGTAGCTATGCCTCTGCAGATGTCCTATTCTGACTGTTCCCTAACAGTGGGGGAGAAACATCTATCAGAGGTCACATGTGCTGAGCTTCCTCCTTGGCAAGGGAGCAGAGCAGGAATTACCCCCATGGAGCCTTCCAGACTGTAAAAACAAAGAAATGAGCTGCTGTAGCACTCGATCTTTTGATGTTAAAGCAATCACTTTCTGCCAGGACTTCAATGTCTCATTCCTCTTCCTGGGGCCAACCTCTTCTGTAGTACCCACATCAGACACTGATGTCCTTGGCACTGCCTGATCCCTCTCACTACTTCCCTTGGCATTTGCTGCCACCCAGAATGTCTGTGTTCATATTGGGAATGATATCCAGTCACTTTGAAGCCTTTATGCACAGTTTACTCTCCCCAAATGTTCTGTGGTGATTCTCTTCTCTCCATCTGCTGCTCATTCAGTGTAGCTGTTCTATGTCTCCCCAGACTTAATCTATGTGCTGCTGCTTCCCTTTTTATCCCTTCCTCATCTTTCACAATCACCTCCAAGGTGGTCTGTGGGCAGTGAGATTTCCAAATCAGAATAAGTGGTCAATGCTCTGACTCTGGACTATCTGTGTCATTCCTGAGTATCACACCATGACCTTCTCTCTAGTCCAACTACCCTGCCAGAGCAGGATCACCTAGAGTAGGTGACACAAGAACTCGCCCAAGCAGATTTTGAATGTCCCAGAGAAGGACACTCAACACTCACCCATCTGGGCAGCCTGTTCCAGTGCTCCGTCACCCTCATTGCCTCTTTGGGATCGAATAAGAGTGAGTATAATGAAGCTCAGCTAAGTAACAAGCTAAAGCTAGGTCAAGCTCCAGGGAAACAGTGGTGGCTTCCCCTGAAGACTGTGATGCATCTTAAGCTGAATTTAGCTCTAGTAAAGCCTTGTCAGCACTGAGATAAGACCAAGAAAGGCAAAGAGGAATTCAGAAGTGTTCCTGTATCTCTAAGCCTTGATGAGACTGATACAGTGATTTTGTGAGAAGGATCAAGAGATGTATGCTGGGAGATGAGTGTAACAGAATCTGCGGGATTCCAGACATAGCAATAGAAGGGAAGGCACTGGATGTAAGGCTGACTCTTGGTCAGAGAAACATCTACTCTCATGAGTTTCCCACAACAGTGAGTTGTGGTTAGGTTAAAGCCACTGGTCATGTGAAAATTTCCTTTTACATGGTGTTTTTCTTGACCCTGAGATGTATCAAAGGCCTATAATCTTGTATTGTGTTTGTGTGTGTGTGTCTGTTGCCAGTTTGCCACTCCCAATTTTGAACACAAGGAAATTGGTATCCCTAAGTTTTCTCCTTTCACTGACAGACCAACAGAAATGATGGGAAACTCACTTCACTTGCTGGGCCAAAAGGAGGGAGATGCATAGCAGCTCTCTCCTCCTGTGCCTAATGTGGCCCATCATGGGTCTGGATGGTCAGGGACTAGCTTGCTCTTCTGGAGAAGTTTTAGGTTCAAGATTTATAAAGAAGCAGATGAGGAGCAAGAGAGATGTATGACTAGTCTGATTCCTTAATTTTTATCACTGTCAACTGTTTCCAGTCCTCTGGCTGCACAGGTGTCATTGTTTGTGAGATCTGGATCAGATCGTGGCTTTAAGGCTCTGCAAATCTGTGCTTAGCTATTCTGGTTTTAAGTCTGGCAATAAGGTTTAAAGTGTCTTAGATCTTAATTCTTAGCCATATACCTTAACCATAAACTGTATCCTTCTTAAAGACCATTCTAAAATTTCTATTTCAAGTCTCCATTTCACAGATATATTTTCAGAATTGGAAGACAGCAATAACTTGAATTTTGTTTGAATAAATCTGATTGTGTATAATTATATTTTAGAATAAAATAAAACAGAACAGACTGTTTCTATTGGAAGGGACTCACAATAATCATCTAGTCCAACTGCCTGGAGCTGATCAAGTTAATAATTTTATAGGGTCTTTTAAAATTTGATTTACCTCCGCTTTAAAATACTTGTAAGAACATTGTAGCATTCTCTTTAGCTTTCTCTAGTCTTTCTTGTGTGTTGCTGATTGACAGATAGGACCTTAGAATCAGTTTAACAGTATTTATGGCCTGGGATCCCTGTTGGTGTAGGCTACTATATTGAGGTTTTTTTGTGTGTCAGCTAGAATATATAACATGCTTTTAAGAATCCAACATCGATTTCTTTGATTATTTTCTTGTTGGTTTTCTTTGACAAAAGGAACTGTTGTCATGGTCCAAGCTCAGAGTAATAGAGACCAGAGGATTTTTTTCCCCTTTTGATTATTTTTGACAGCCTTTCTATTTTTATCATATTGTTCAATATATCCTTTTCCTCACATGAGAGAAAGCATTTATTTTGTTTAACTTGCCAGTGGTGCAGAAAATGACACAAATGTTTTGCTTATTGAGCATTCTTAAAGTTACTCCTGAACACCAGGCTTTTATAAAAATAGGATATTACTTTTGATTAGAAACAAGAAATTTTTTTTTCTTTTTAAGAAGCATCTATTTTGAGTGCAAATAATTTAGAACACTGTCATTAGTAAAATAGATGAGGGATACTATTGATCAGAGACACACGTTTATTAAGTGTTCTGATGTCAGTATGAACATAAGCTTGTTGCAAAGACTTCTTGTTGGCAAGCTCATTTTTAAAAAGTCTTTATTATAAATTTCTTCAACTAGTCAGATCATATAAAATCTACTTGTACTGTAATATTCCAGATGCTTGATTACTGTTCTTCTGTGTAGCAAGTTGCCAATTTCTCCCTCCTGAGAATGTGTGACAGATTGTAATACAATCTGTTAGTGTTCTTGATTGTAACTTAAGTACATCATTGTAACCCATGCTAAAAAGCTGGGACATATACAATAAATATATAATTTTGTGAAATGCATGCTAGTATTTCGTTTGCCAGAAATTTCAAATGGTAAGTGACAATGTACTTGGTCTGGTGAGCATAATCAGAGGCAGAGGAAGACAAAGCAGGTAATTAGAGCAGCAAAATGCAGTGGATACATTAATTCTATGAACAATAGTTTTAATTTTCTTTGGTGCCTGGGCAAAGGGAGACAAAAAGAACAGTGGAAATCATGCTTGTATTGGTCATTACCCTCCATTTTCTGTTCCAAAATGTCCAAGCACAACTGCTATCACAGCAAAAAGTTGCAAAAGTCTTGAAAGTGAATGACAGGAAGGAAGGAAGGAAGGAAGGAAGGAAGGAAGGAAGGAAGGAAGGAAGGAAGGAAGATCATGTGCTTGTGTCACACTACCTCACCAAGCATTCACAACAGGACAGAGGTGTGGCATGGTGTGTAGTGTCCCTTCGTGTGCCCTGGTCCGTGAAGGCAGGAAGAAGAGGCTTTTGCTAGCTGATGGTATTCTTGTGCCATGAGGTCAAAAAGAGAATTTGTGACAGATTGAAAAAAACGATAAACATTACAGACAAGGCAATGACTGGCAATAAATCAGGAAATGTGAATTGTTCATTTCTTCACATCCCTTGTGGAAGAAGATCGGGGACAGAAAGGCATTTTTTTTGGTGTGTGATTCAACATCGTAACTTCTTTCTGCACCTTCTCCCCTCAATTTCCTTTCCCTTGTTGAAGTTCATAAAGGTTACAACTCTGAGAAGTATTTAACTTTAAGCACATTTCCACTCAGCAAATGACCTAGCTGCCTAAAATATAGCAGACTTGATCTGGTCCTCTCAGTACCTCATAACTATACTTTTAGTGTCCTCTCCCAGAACTTTGGTCATGAAACTGGAAACCTAGTCCCACACCAGCTTTGGTACGGCCACTATATTATACCCTGGTAGGTCTTATAACTCAGTATGGATTTCATGCATAGCTCCATCTAACAGTGACTGCCTCTGAAAGTGGCATTCTCACTCCTCATGTCCTTCTTTGGCTCCTTCCCCTTGAAATTGCAGTTGTGCAGCTGCAGGGTCAACCGGGTTCTGCTGATTCATAAAGCAGAACATACTGAAGAGTAACAGACATGTCTGCTCTACTAAAATGCTAAACACAGCATGTACATTTGTAAATATACTTTGTGGAATTCACTGGAAACAGCATATAGTTATCTCAGGTTATAATTTGGCCTGAGAAGGAAAATGTTTTTAATACATAGCTCTATTAATTATACTGAAAGTGTTACTTTTTAAACACGTCACTTTGAAAACAGCTTTTGTTCTTAATCGTATTTGATTCCAGTAGAAAAGGTCTGTAATTTCAATGGTATGAGGTGGCTGTGACACACACTGAAACAAAAGCTATCTTACAAAAGGTGGATATATCTGAAAGGAAATACTAGGTTCTGCCTGCATCTTTGAAAGGTGCACATAAAATCAAATAGGTAGTCCTGTTTCCCTGTGAAACCTTTCAGTGGGAACAAGATTAACTTTTAGGTAATCATGTTGGTCAGCTCATGTTCTCCAATGTTTGCATTTGCTGAGTAATACCTTCTGACTAGAAAGCCAATCGTTTCCATGTTGGGAAACCAGTAACTGTAAAGTTGGCAAAATTGGTAGGTTACTGTACAGGCAAACATTACTTATGTGATAGTTCTAGTCTTAGGAGGACTAGGAATTCTTTTAGTCTTGGGAAGATGTATGTAGTTTCTTCAATAGTTTTCTAGAATAGTATACAGTTAAATTACTTTTTAAAAATACTACATAAAACTCAGTAAGTAGATGATTATTTACTACCTGACAATATTAAAATATGTAATATTAAACTCACCAAGTTATGGGTTTCCTCCTTTCTGAACATGACTAGTCCTATCTGTGGACTGTGTTAGTGTACCAAGGGAAAGTATTAACTGCATGTGAAGATTTGAAAAAGTATACATGTAGGGACTTGATTTTTCTGGTAACAGATTGTGCTGAAAGAAGATCTTCTCAAAAAGGCCATTACAGGATAAAATGGAGATTAAACAAACAATTTTATGTGTTAAGTAATATTCGGTAACAAAGACTCTTAAGGTGATGGATTTCTGATAGCTTAAATATTAACTAAACTTTTTCTGTGGTGTGCAATACTTATGCATGCAAGTAGGCCTGTTGATGTCAAAACTTTCCAGGTTTGTCTGTTTTTTTTTTTTTTTTTAATAACAGCTATTGCCTTAAAATTCCTCATATTATGAGCTAGGGAAAGTGTTACTAAGTGTACATAATGAAACAGAAAACTGGGGCACAATCACGCCATCATTTTCTGCAGAGATAGCCGTAAGAGTTTATCTCTAAATTCCCAATAAAATAGTGTTATAAACTTTGTCTTGGATTCTTTTCAAGGCTTAGGTCTGTTCTGACATCAAGCATATCAGATCCATCTGGCTTTTAGTTATGCATTTGTTCTCAGACTGTAGTGAGTTTGGAAGCCCTGGCTGCTTTTCTGGGAGAGCAGCCCCTTCTTTGGCTATGTCTGCTCATGGGCTTTTGCTGTAAAGGAGATCCCACAACTCATGAATATATTTATATATCAATATAAAATAATCTCAGCACACAATTTTTTTAAAGTGATCTGAACTACTACCACAGGAAAATTCTTAGGGATTTGCCTAGCTGAATGCTGCTGAGATGGGCAGCATTTGGTTTCTCTCCCAGCAGGTCAGTACCCTGTCTCACACTAGAGTGTGGGAATGCAGCAGTGTGGGACTAGGCCACAAAAAGCTCTTTCCAGTATGCTTAGAAGTGAGATGCACCCTAAGTATTACAAAGAAAGGCAAAATATTCATAATCATGATAAAATATAATGCTGAAAAAAGGTGTCTGCAGTCACCCTTTATACAGTCATGTAATATGACTTAGATATTTGGAGAGATTGCCTCTCTTGTCTGAAACATTCATTTAAAACCTTTGCATGGAAACATTTAGGCTTTATTTTGGCATTTTTTAATTATTTTCAGGGAAGAAAAAAAAATTAATAATGTTAGACTTCATACATGTATGTATTCATTTGTGTGAACAATGCTCTATAAACATCCATATTTTAACGTGGGTTGAGATAGTTCACATTCTGTTCTACACCAGGACCATACTTTTGTCTTCCAACAAATAGATGTTCCTCTTTAAAGGTTAAGAAATGAGAACCATGGCAGTAGGTCAGTGGGTAATATTTACCTGCTCTCACTTGTTTAAATTATATTTCCTCTTTACACTGCGACTCAGCAGTATCTGGTGTCTATTGTTCCCGAGGCTAATGCAATCTTTCCACACGAAAAGCTCTTGATCTGTTCCTTATCTACACTCCAATTGCTGGCACTGATGCTTCATCCATTTGATGTTAAAATGCACAGAAAGCAAATACATATCACTTCAATGTTGAGGTATCCTTCTTCTAGAATCTTTAGCTCAGCTCATTTTCGTTAAGTAAGTCTTTCCTGTCAGCAGTATACATGCCCTCATGTCCTTCACCCCAGAGAAAGAGAGAAATAAAGAAAAAGATCTATGACTCTTCCAAAGCAAAAATATTTGGAGCCATGCTGCTGCTCTTCACACAAAGATATTTACCTTATGTATGTGAGCACAGGATTATTGCATCTTTATTATTATACATTTTTACAGATGTGTATGCACATGTTCACTTCTTACAGTTGTACCTTGACAGCTATTAACAATGGTGTTATCTAAAAAAGATTTTAAAAGACCTGATGTTGTTGATGCTAAAACCTCTTTTCTGCTATTAACATTGGTGCAAGTCCATGCTGCACATTAGCTGACAGAAATAGTTCAATTTATAAGGTTCTTTTTCATTGTCAAGCTTTTAGGAGTTATTTATGGGTGGTCATTTTATAATGTACATCTTCGGAACAGATTAGTTTTTTTTTTAGAAAAGCAATGGTTGTTTGCTCTTATTAGCTTGGACTGGTATGACTGGGGACTCAACATTTCTGAAAATTGCATTCATATCAATCTGCCAGACATTCTGAGATTTGCAATATCTCTTAGATCTCACTCAAGTAAACTTGGGGATGATTTAATAAATATTAAAAATAAAACTATCACAAAATATTATTTATATTAAAAATTTTTGCAAATATTAAAATTAATTTTCTCAGTAAAATTCTAGGATCTCTCCACATCAGAGAACATTAGAGAAAAAAATTAAAATAATATGATGAACTGCCACAACAGCTTAGCAATGCACAAGCAATTCAATTACCAGATTGACAAAAGAATAGAGAACTGTGAATCATGTTGGAAAATTTCAGTTACTTACCACAGGATGTATATTGTATCAGTCAGAACAAAAAGAATGTAAGAAGGTACTAAAGGTAAAGTGTGTAATTTAAAATTGTGTGCAAAAAATGTCAAATACTGTAATATTTAATTATAAGGGTTTATATGGATAATTTTATAAGAGAAAGCAGGATCTTACAGGAAGACAATCTTAATGCAGTAATAGGTCTTGATTTTCACATGCTTCTTTTTATTTCAGATTATTAATTATAGATATGAATACATTTAAGTACCTTCACATCTAATATTTAATTGTCAATAATTTGTAATTTATAATCTTTGCATAATCATCCTGTATTGGTATTATACTTGCTTGTTTTTAATTAAAATTTATACAAAATTTGACATATGTGAAAGCCCTAGCATTATGGAGAGATAATTATTTTTGTAAAAAGTAAAGTCTCTCATTACCCTGCGAGATAAAAAGGCCTTTAACAGTAGGAATGTTATCAGTCTCCAGTGACCAACTGTTTTCTCCTCAATAATTAAAGCAGCAAGCAAATGTACCCAAAATTTAGCCTTTTTAACCTTTGCAGTTATGCAGTTTCTGTGTCGACTGAAGAAAGTAGTGAAAGGTACTGGCATTATGCCAGAGACATTTTTCTCAGTCTTAAATAAATACCATAGAATCATAATCAACATATTGTGTGAAGATCCTGCTGAGCTATATTTCTTTTCATAACGAATGTTCTTAAGCATTTGAAATAGGAACAAAAATCATAAATCATTTTTATAAGGGCTTAGAAACCGTGAAGTACTCAAATATTTACCTTTAAAAGTTTGCATTTATAAACAGCTGTGATTAAAATCAACTTTAGAGATGAGCTTATTTATTCTTTCATTCTACAGAATCTTCATGGAGGTTTGAATCAGTGGTCTAGTAAGTGATGTGTCCAACTCCCAGAGCTGTTTCACTATCATTGTGGTATACCAGACTTTTTCTTACACTAGCAGACAGTCATTTGCAGCATCAGTCTCCAAGGAATGAGTACGAATGGAGTTTTAGGCTTATTCTTGGAAGAGGGTAAAAATCTGCCCCTGCTTTGCCTTTGCTTGGATGAGGTAGCAGCTTTGCTTGCATTGCTGATGCACAAGGGCCTGAACAAGAGCTGTTTTCTTTGGGAAAAAAGTCATCGTGGGTGAAATGAAAGAATCTGTCAGGATGAATTTTGTTTGCAGGCAACACATTGGTTCAGTCTCAGCTAAGTGAACAAAATACAGCACGTGGAAAAGGATGCCCAGAGCAATAGAGTAACTTACTTAAAAGGCTGAAACTCAGTTTCCATTTAAGTCCAGATTTATTTTTCTTAAACTGAAGGTAAGTGACTGTTGCATCATCTAATTAAAAAGTCATTTATTCTCCATTACCTGAAGTTTCAAAATATGTATGTGAGGTATTTCTAAAACACATTCCGGCTAAATTACACAATCAAATATAAAATCTAGGATCAGATTCAGAAGATGATCACAAAATCTCTGTGTGGAAACCTCAAAAACCAGAGATCTATTGTTTATTCAGTGTTACAAAGAAAACATTGAGGAGGCAAGAATGAACATGTTGAATACCAAGGCTGGTTTACATCTTCAGTAATAACCTACACATCTTGATGGGATCTCTTGTGTTTTATGTATATAGACTGAAATGAATGTCTAAAATCACTCTCAGAGGGTGAGTCCTTTAAATTAAGCATAATCACATAAGCAATGTACACAATCACTTTGCATAGCAAAGCATCTTGCTTATCCTAAAAGTATCCATTTATGACAATATGCTCTGATTTTATTGACAAAAATAGGGCGTTTATCAAAGTTACTGTTGTGGTTTAACCTGGCAGGCAACTAAACATCTCCCAGCTATTCAATTGCTCCCCTGCAGAGAACTGGAAAAAACTAGTGGATGAGATAAGGACACTTTAATAGGACAGAAAAGGAAGGGAAATAACAATAATGATAAAAAATACACAAAACAAATGATGCACAATGTGATTGCTCATCACTCACTACTGATGGCCAGCCAGTCTGCGATTAGTGGGCCACCACCTCCCAGCCAAGTCCCTCTGGTTCTATTGTTCAGCACCATATCCTATGATCTGGGATATCCCAGTTGGGGTCAACTGTCCTAGCTGTGTTGCCTCCCAACTNAGAAAAGCAATGGTTGTTTGCTCTTATTAGCTTGGACTGGTATGACTGGGGACTCAACATTTCTGAAAATTGCATTCATATCAATCTGCCAGACATTCTGAGATTTGCAATATCTCTTAGATCTCACTCAAGTAAACTTGGGGATGATTTAATAAATATTAAAAATAAAACTAAACCAAAAT
>WBNH01001238.1:214912-297578 GCA_013401255.1 Urocolius indicus
ACAATCAAATATAAAATCTAGGATCAGATTCAGAAGATGATCACAAAATGTCTGTGTGGAAACCTCAAAAACCAGAGATCTATTGTTTATTCAGTGTTACAAAGAAAACATTGAGGAGGCAAGAATGAACATGTTGAATACCAAGGCTGGTTTACATCTTCAGTAATAACCTACACATCTTGATGGGATCTCTTGTGTTTTATGTATATAGACTGAAATGAATGTCTAAAATCACTCTCAGAGGGTGAGTCCTTTAAATTAAGCATAATCACATAAGCAATGTACACAATCACTTTGCATAGCAAAGCATCTTGCTTATCCTAAAAGTATCCATTTATGACAATATGCTCTGATTTTATTGACAAAAATAGGGCGTTTATCAAAGTTACTGTTGTGGTTTAACCTGGCAGGCAACTAAACATCTCCCAGCTATTCAATTGCTCCCCTGCAGAGAACTGGAAAAAACTAGTGGATGAGATAAGGACACTTTAATAGGACAGAAAAGGAAGGGAAATAACAATAATGATAAAAAATACACAAAACAAATGATGCACAATGTGATTGCTCATCACTCACTACTGATGGCCAGCCAGTCTGCGATTAGTGGGCCACCACCTCCCAGCCAAGTCCCTCTGGTTCTATTGTTCATCACCATATCCTATGATCTGGGATATCCCAGTTGGGGTCAACTGTCCTAGCTGTGTTGCCTCCCAACTTCTTGTGCACTCCCAGCCTCCTCACTGCTGAGGTGGTGTGAGGAGCTGAAAAGACCTTGACTTAGTGCAAGCACTACTCATAAAAACTAAACCATCTGTGCGTTAACACTATTCTAATCCTAAATCCAAACCACAGCACTCTGCATCTTCTAGGAAGAAAATTAAGTCCATCTCAGCTGAAAGCAGGGCACCTGTGTTTGTCTTTCCAAGCAATAGAAATGTGTCCATAAATTTTGAATGAAATACACTGTAGGTAGCCCATTCCTTAGACCTCAGGGATATAGAGGAGCAGCAACTTTCTTTATGGGTACAAAAGCTGACATTCTGCTGTGAGGTTTCCTTGTTTTTTCTATTTTCTTCTAAACCTTGAAGTTGCAGCTCTTACTAAACAAAATTTTGTTTGTAAGTAATTTGTTGGAATTTTGAGGACTCTCTAATCTTTCAATGTGAAAAAAATTGTATTAAGTATATCTTAAATTCTTCCAAAATAACCCTAGCCCTCATCTACATAGCCATGATCTACCCTGACTTTGCTAGAGCAAAGGAAGGCTCTAGGAAAGATTTGGAACAGAATCTCTTTATCTTTTGTTTTAGTATTCAAGTTATTTCCCTTTTGGNTGATTGCTCATCACTCACTACTGATGGCCAGCCAGTCTGCGATTAGTGGGCCACCACCTCCCAGCCAAGTCCCTCTGGTTCTATTGTTCAGCACCATATCCTATGATCTGGGATATCCCAGTTGGGGTCAACTGTCCTAGCTGTGTTGCCTCCCAACTTCTTGTGCACTCCCAGCCTCCTCACTGCTGAGGTGGTGTGAGGAGCTGAAAAGACCTTGACTTAGTGCAAGCACTACTCATAAAAACTAAACCATCTGTGCGTTAACACTATTCTAATCCTAAATCCAAACCACAGCACTCTGCATCTTCTAGGAAGAAAATTAAGTCCATCTCAGCTGAAAGCAGGGCACCTGTGTTTGTCTTTCCAAGCAATAGAAATGTGTCCATAAATTTTGAATGAAATACACTGTAGGTAGCCCATTCCTTAGACCTCAGGGATATAGAGGAGCAGCAACTTTCTTTATGGGTACAAAAGCTGACATTCTGCTGTGAGGTTTCCTTGTTTTTTCTATTTTCTTCTAAACCTTGAAGTTGCAGCTCTTACTAAACAAAATTTTGTTTGTAAGTAATTTGTTGGAATTTTGAGGACTCTCTAATCTTTCAATGTGAAAAAAATTGTATTAAGTATATCTTAAATTCTTCCAAAACAACCCTAGCCCTCATCTACATAGCCATGATCTACCCTGACTTTGCTAGAGCAAAGGAAGGCTCTAGGAAAGATTTGGAACAGAATCTCTTTATCTTTTGTTTTAGTATTCAAGTTATTTCCCTTTTGGTATAATCAAACACCTTGATTCTGTTGACTTAATTTGGTTTTCTATATAATTAATCTATATTTTGTCCCTCAGAGCTATAATAACTTCACCTTTCCAGGATGTTCCTAGAGGCTGCCGTCTGTTTGCCGTTGATTTTTACACTCTTGTTCTGATGATTTTACTGTTAGCTTAATTGCTGTGGAAACATATCATAGGATATATGCAGATTGGACAGGTCTTATCTCTTTTAAAGTCTCATTTTTACTGTAGCATTCAGAAGTTCAGGCTACCTATCACAGAGATGGGTTTACAATGATTACCTATTTACTAGCATTTATTTCATCATTTCACGTGATGCAGTCTCACATGAATTAGTTTAGCAGAGCTAATGTATAATTAGAGTTTCTCTCCACCCCCACGTTTGCTACCTAAACCCTCTGGGAATTCTATTTGTACTTTATGTTCTAGAGAAATCAGAAATTATCAGTATTTGACTATTTTTTTACTTTATGTATTCTTCTTCAGAACTATGATTCCTTTGTAAATCATAATTTCAGAATTCCTTTTCTTAAAAAAAATATTGTGAGAGAGATGAACTAGCATATTTTTAAGTCTTTTAAATTTGTCTCTACCAAGGAGAAGTCATGTTTGACCAACCTGAGAGCCTTTTATGAAGATATAACCAGGTGGATAGATGGTGGCGGTGCAGTGAATGTGATTTATCTTGATTTCAGTAAAGCATTTGACACCGTCTCCCACAGCATCCTCACAGCAAAAATGAGAAAGTGTGGGCTGGATGATCAGGTAGTGAGGTGGATTGTTAACTGGTTGAGGGGAAGAAGGCAGAGAGTTGTGATCAATGGGACAGGGTCTAGTTGGATGCCTGTATCTAGTGGGATCCCTCAGGGGTCGGTGCTGTGACCAGTGCTGTTCAATATATTCATTAATGACGTTAATGGGGAAATGAGGAGACTGTCAGCAAGTTTGCTGATGATACTAAATTGAAGTGGCTGACACACCAGAAGGCTGTGCTGCCGTTCATCGAGACCTGGACAGGCTGGAGGGTTGTGCAGGGAGAAGTGTAATGAAATCCAATAAGGGCAAGTGTGGAGTCTTGCATCTGGGAAAGAATAACTCCATGTACCAGTACAGGTTGGGGAATGAACTCTTAGAGAGTAGTACAGGGGAAAGGGACCTGGAGGTGCTGATGGGCAGCAGGATGACCATGAGCCAGCAATGTGCCCTCATGGCCAAGAAGGCCAATGGCNAGGCTGCCCAAATGGGTTGTTGAGTCTCCTTCTCTGGGGACATTCAAAACTCACCTATATGAGTTCCTGTGTGACCTGCTCTAGGTGTTCTTGCTCTGGCAGGGGAATTGGACTAGATGATCTTTCGAGGTCCCTTCCAACCCTTAAGATTCTGTGATTCTGTGATAGTTGTTTAATCTTCTATATTCCAACTTTTGTGCTCTCCTCTAAAATTTCACCTTTTATGCAAATGGCTGCATACCTTTCTAGGTTGTATAATTATCATGGTATTGCAGAATATGACCTGTGAGATCATCTAGCCCCATCCTATGCTTAAAGAAGCTCTTTGTGGTGGACAAAGTTGCCTTTAGCCATATGCAGGAGAGTTTTAGATGTCTCCAAGGACAGAGATCACCTCTCTGGACAACGTGATCCAGGATTCAGCTTTGTTCTTTGAGACATTTGTTTTTCCTCGTAAAATTGTCCTTTTTGCAATTATACCCAGTGCTTGCATCCTTTCACTGAGCTTCTCTACGGAGAGTTTGGCTCTGTCTTCCCTCATTATCCATGTGGTAAAGATCAGAGTTTGCCCTTAAGTTGTCTCTTCAGTCTGGATAAACCCACCTTCATCTTCTGCATGTATGCCATGTGCTCCAGCCCTTGACCATCTTGGCAGCGCTTACAAAAGATGATGTTCACGTATTACAATACCACATAGCACATATTTAATGAAACCTTACAATATGCTGAATTTTGGCAGCCTAGTGGAGACAATACAGAAAAAATGGTATGGAAGATCAAATTATTTCCACTCTTCACCTTTATTTTCCAAGTGCAGATGACAGGTAGTATATGTACAGTATATAGCAATGAAGATCTCCCTAATTACACTTAATGGACACTGTATTTTGAGGAATTCATTTTTTGTGTGCTAACATTTCACCCGAAGATAGTTGCAAATATAAAACGTGAAAATCTATTTTCTTTCTAGTCTGGTAACTAGGCCACCTGTGAAAGCTTTAATAAAACCAAAACATCTAAAACTCCAACACATCAGGATTCATGTGTCCTTCAGAGTATGTCCTATGTATTTCATAGGATTCTTTAGCTTTCATGTGTTTTAAGACTTCATTCTTTCATATGACTGTGAATATCATTAATTGCTTAGATGTTATTTTGGTGTTTTATCTTCTCATGCTCCTGCTTCAGCAGTGTTATTTGTAAAGGGGTGGATTCGTAGGGCTCTAACACATGTGCATTGGGGAAAAAGGCTCCATAAGACCAAATATTTTCCTTCTTGTAATTTTTTTTTTCTCCAGGACAATGATTCAATAATCCTATGCCAGAATAGCCATAAACTCATGAATTTACTTTAGCCAAAGTTGTCTTAACAGGGAGTCCTACTTGGCCATTTTGTAACAACAAAAATCGAAAAGTATTTTTTGTCAATTTATCTGCCTTTAGATACATCCTTCTCTGACAACTTATGCTACAGGCTGCCCATCCTATCCAATACCGGTAGCTGCCATCAGTGAAAAACTAAGACTGGCAGATGATTGTTTTAAATGAAAAATGCATATATGTGGTAAGATGTGGTCCTCTGACAAAAATGCTTGTCCGTTATTCTCCTGGCTTTTACTGTATACCTAATATAGCATCTTCGCTTATTTCTGTTTCTTCTCAAAGACTTTGCTGTGCATTTGTCATGCATACTACTATCTAGAATTTTCTCAAACACTCCCTTTTTTCATACATACATGTACATGTACATGTACACGTACACGTACACATACACATACACATACACATACACATACACATACACATACACATACACATACACATACATATGCAGGAGTGTAAGTGAAAGAACCCAATGGAAATAAAGAAAACACTAAAACTTGCCCTGATGACCTAGACAATAACTGGATGTCAGAGGAAAGCAAAGCCATTTCAGAAGCAAAATGAAGGTGTAAAGTCAAATGCTTCATTACCTGGCCTGACCACCTAACTTCCTAACGCACTTCGCTTATGTTGACTTTGACAAAAGGCTGTAGTGGCCATTTTCATTAGTAATGGCTATGTAAAGAACATCTATGAATCCTCAGACAAATCCCTTTGACCTAGGAAACTGGGATTTGCTGATGTTAATTTCCCCAGGATTTCAGGTTTTAATTATCCTCAGGAAACCTTTTCCAGGGCTCCATAAGTTAAGTAGATATAAGTTCTCTGATAAACACAATGGTTAATGATTATAACAAATTTCCCAGTACTGGTTACAAGCACAGCTAAATTTGTGACCTGCTTGTAGTGACTGATGTTAAATTCTAGTTTCCCTCAAGACAGCTCAGCAGTGCTTCAGTATGGTTTTGTTGTATGTAGAATGCAATATAGTTCTGTAAATGCATGATACCTTCCTGAGGCAGAACACTTTGATTCAGTAGTTACCTGTTTTTTGATTTGAGAAGGCTCTCAAGATATGTTATTAGTTCATAGCTGGGATTTTGTCTGCTAAGCAGTTTACAAGGGGAAGAAAGTAAATGTTAGCAGAATTACCTCATTGTGTGTGCAAAGGGGAATTTCAAGGAAGATAAATGCTGCAAACATGAAATTTTGCTTAACAAGCCTGTATGCTTTTGTAATTGACCAAAAGACTTGGTTGTATGTACATGGATGGTAATCTGCTCTGTAGAAATCTGTCATGGTTTGACATGAGGCTAGTTCTGGTAATGGGGAAGGAGCTGTAAAGATGGCTCCTGTAAGAAGTTGCTCGAAGCTCTCCCCAGCTCTGAGCCAGACTCGCTCTGGGGCTGAGCCAGTTGGGCACCTCCCTGATCACTTCTTAAGAAGAAGAAGTTGGAACAGGAGGGTTCCTTCTTGTTCTGTATTTTGTTCTTTTCCAGCAGGTTGATGATGCAAAGAGTTGGAAGAGACAGAGAAGCAAATATGCAGATCCCAAGGTCAGTGAGGGAAGAGAGGAGGAGGTATCCTCTGCCTCCTGTGGAGAGGACTGGTGAAGCAGTGATTTGTTTGCATTTCACTAAAGACACCATATCAGGGCCAGTGACTCACTTTGTGACTATAGGCAGTGACTATGACCAGAGGAGGCTGCGTTTGATGGGAAGGACCTCATATTCACAGAAGCTGTAGCTGGTGGGAAGAACCCACACCAAAGAAGCCCATTAAAATTATGCCCAGAAGAGGCTATGTCGCATATGAGGGACCTTGTATCGGCAGAAGCCTCAGTTGCTGGGAAGAACCCACACCAGAGGTGTTCATTAAGGACTGTGTCCCATGGGAGGGACCCCATATCGGAGCAGAGGAAGAATGCCAGGAGTTGTTTTCCTCTGAGAAGAGAGAAGTGGCAGAGCCCATCTGTGAGAGACTGACCACATCCCCCATTCCCTACCCCCGCAAAGCAGTTGAGGGAGGAGGAGGTCGAGATACCAGGAGCAGTGAGCTGGACCCGGGAAGAAAGGAGGGATGGGGGAGGGAGAGCTTAAAGTGCTGACTGTAGTTTTCTCATGATCCTGCTCTCTTTTTGCTTTTTGTTCTGTTCTGTTTCTTGTAGGTAGTAGAACAGGCTTAGCTTAATTTCCTCTCTGAGTCGAGCAGCAGAGTCTGTTTTGCCTGGAACTGTAACTGGCAGTGAGTTCTCCTTGCCCTTGTCTCAATCCACAACATCCTTGGTTATCTTTTCTTCCTCCCATCTTGCTGGGGCCTCTGCCATGCTAAGGAGGGTTTGGGGGATGGGGGGCACTGAGAAAGAGAGTGTTGTGGGGCTTCATTGCTGGCTGGGCAAAACCACAACAAAATCTTTGGTACTATTTCATAATTATTCAAATTAGTTTAGTAACATATGTGGGGGTTTTTTCATATGTTTATTTTTAACTTTTTGGAATTTTTTAGTTTTTAGCTAAACTGTCCTTGTACTGCCCCTGTGTTTGCAGCAGTTGGTTTCCTCCTAGGATGAAAGATTGAGTACTCGCTCTAAGGCCCATTCTTTTTCCCTCTAAGTTTTACTTCCTCTGTCTCAAGTATCTGAACTGTTATTGGCAGTTAAAGGGAATTTGCAATTTCCTGGCTAATGTAAACGATTGTAGTTAGTAATTACAGAGGCTTTTTACTTTCCTGGCCTTGAAGAAAATGAGCTGCTGAGAAGAAATAAATGCTGTATCTAAGCTTTGTTGTATCCTTCCATTTGCCAATTCTCTCCCTAACCTTTTTCTGCTATGAGATTTCCTTGTTTTTTCTATTTTCTTCTAAACCTTGAAGTTGCAGCTCTTACTAAACAAAATTTTCACCAATGATGACTTACTAAATGTCAATAGTGTTAGTGTCCATGAAGTTGATGAGCTTTCTCTGGCTAAAAAATATCTTCTTATCTTAATAAACAAAATGGGCATAATTCTCAGATCTGAAGGAGTGCTAATTTTGAGAGAGAGAGAAGGATTCACTACTCCTGCCTTCAAGTCCTTCAAGGATCAGATGAGTAGAGTAGCGTTCTCTAGACAAATTCCAGTGAAGTAGCAGCCAAGCAGGACAAAGGCATTGCATTGAAGACAGAGAGAGGACCCATCATTCTTGGCATTGTGTCAGAACACTGAATCCTAATTTATTCCATGATTAATTGCTACCTCCTAGCAGAAATCAAAACATTGCAGCAAAGCATGACCAGTAATTATTAGGGGTCATGGTTGAGATCTGAGGTTTTGATACAATGCACCACTTCACAGTGAAGTGGTGCCTCATCCATTTCCCATTGAAGTAGGACAAGCTGTGGGTGCCCAGGGCAGACTGTGTTATCCCCAGTACTCATTTGACACCTGAATACTCATGTCCACATTGTCAGAGTTAAGGACTTTACCTGAAGTTACTCTTCTCATAGGGTTACCATTAGTTTGTCAAAAGGCTTTGGAAGGGGAATTCCCAAAGGTCCTCACAGTCCCATACACCACTCTCTCAGTTTGGGAGTCTAGAGATAAACCTGCATGTAACAGGTGGGCCTTTTCCATAGAGATAAATATGCTGCAGAAGACAAAGAGGAAAGCTTTTAGGTTCTGATGAAAGATAGAGCTTATTACAGCAGTTGCCTTAAAATATTCTCAAAGGGTAACTTTTCAGATCAGCAACACGCACCTGTTAAGACTTAAAGCTAAAAATAAGGAAACCTCTCTTGCATTAGTAGGCAAGGACTGTATGACCACAAGGTTTCCAGTGCGTGGGAGTGAAAGACAAGAATCATCAAGAACAAAGAACCTATGAAAAATTAAGAAACTCTCTACAAAATGCAACTGTTATTACTTTAGAGTGTATTATTGAGAGCTTGCAAAGAGTTGAAAACCATTGCTCTTTGATTCTTCTGAGCATCTCAAAATGTGTTACCTCAAAAGTCAATTGATGCTTTGGTTGTAATTTAGATTTATTAAGTAATTTACTTGAATTAAATATAGATTTGTATGTGTGGTTTAGCTTTCAGACTGGTTGCTGTGGTTGATGTTTTGAGATTGAGGGCTCTGACGCACACCAGAGGCACAACCTTCTTGTAATATATTTTCACTATATAATTTTTGCTTTAAAACAAAACAATGTCAGCAGATATTATTTCAGTAAAAAAAAAAAAAGAGAAAAAATAGCAAATGACAAATAGGTATATGTTCATTGTGGAAAAAACGGATCAGTCTTGGTAAATTGCAACCACATTTGGGAAGTTTCAATCTCCAATGCAACAAAAGTCATTTTTTTGTTGTTAAAACTACACTTTTGCTAAAAAGATGTCCATATTGGAAACATTTCCTAATTAGTGGTCTACATAATTTTAGCACATTTACTTCTAATGAGTTGTTTAAATTTTCTATTCTCATTAGCATGAAAATAGGTTACTAGAGTGTTATCCGTCATTTGTGAGTACATCCATTTGCAGGTGCTGTTCTATACAAGAACTTTATCTTTGCTACTGGATCTTAATGAACCGATTTTAATGCTCTCCTGGCTTAATGCAATTAATTTTGTTATCTCATAGTTGGTCATCTATTGTTCACATAGGTTAAGCTTCTCTAGTCCTATAATGCAAATTATAGTTTTAACACTTGGTCCTGTTAGTTCACAGCTTGCACTGTGGCCCATGCTATATTGGTGGTTTCTTTTCCCATGTTATCCAGGTACCACACTATTTGGCAACTATTTACTCCTTAAATCCACAGAAAAGGAGAGAAAGAATCTTGTGCTAAAGAGATAAACAATCTTCTAAGAGCAACTGCTCATTTTAACTGATTCTTAAAACTTAGTAAAGATAAAATGCAGTTATCTAGTAAGGCCTCATATTGTACCCAGTTTGACGCACTTTTTTCAAGAAAGAAGCAAAGTATTGAAAAAAGTCCAAAAACCAGCAATCAGTTCAAACTTTGTGGGTTGACTTTGGCTGGACACCAGGTGCCTACCAAGCTGATCTATCACACATGGAGAGGGGAGAAAAATATGACTAGAGGCTCGTTGGTCAAGGTAAGGGCATGGAGAGATCACTCACTGATTACTGCATTGTGCAAAACACACTTGACTTGGGGAAATTAATTTAATTTATTGTCAATCAAATCAAAGTAGGATAATGATAAATAAATCCAATTTTAAAACACCTTTCCACCAACCCCTCTCTTCTTCCTGGGCTCAACTTAATGCCTTAGTTTCTGAGTTTCTCTATCTCATTCCCCATCAAGTAGTGCAGTGGCATGGGGAATGGGAGTTGTGTCAGTTCATCACACATCTCTGTTGGTCCTTCCTCCTCACTCTTTGCCCTCACTCCAGTGTGAGGTCTCACCCGTTGGAGAAAGTCCTCAATGAACTACTTGAATATGCATCCTTCACACAGGCTTCAGCTCTTTATGAACTGCTTTAGCATGGATCCCCCATAGGATTAACATGTTCTGCCAACAAACCTGCTCTAGTATGAACTTTTCTTCATAGGGTCACAGGTCTTTCTAGGAGACCACTCAGTGTGGAGTCTCCATGGGGTCACAGACTCTTTCAAGCACATGCAGCTGCTCCAGTGTGGGATTTCTGCTCTGGAGCCTGGAGTCTCTCTTCCTCCTCCTTCACTGCCCTTTTTGTCTGCAGAGTTGTTTCATTCACATATTCTCATTTCTGCTGGCTGCTGTTGTTCAGCAGTTTTTTTCCTATTTTTAAATGTGTTATTACAGGGGCATTATCACCACTGCTGTTTGCCCCAGCTTGCAGGCCAGTCTTGCAGCTGGCTGTTACTGACTTTTTTGGACATGGAGGCAACTTTCAGCATCTGATCCCTATAGTCCCCCTCCTACCAAAACCTTGACACACAAATGCAATACATAAGGGAATAGTGGATGATATGGGGATATTTAGGCTGTTGAAAGGAAGACTACGGAGTGATGGGGTAACAATATTCTGTATGTAGAATCTGCAGCAGAAAAGGGAGATTCCTGTGCTCTGTCTCCACGTCAGCTGCAACAAAAAGAATCTCAAACAAGGAAGCTTCAAGTGGGATGTTAGAAAGGATTTGCCATGGTTCTTGAAATACTAGAATGGATTGTCCAGGAAAGGTTATGAATTTTCATCATTAGAAGACTTTGAGAGCATGCTGGACAAACTGGTCAGATACCATATATATAATAGACTCTGGCTAGGGTCAGGGACACTTTCTGAATATCTGAGATTTCTTTCAACCCTATGACTAAATGTTATGATAGAAACATCTATCATAACATCTAAAACATCTACAGGAACACTGTAGCATTGTTTTTTTGGAGGGGCTGGATTTCATATATGCAGGGAAAATTTACTTTAAGAGCAAAAAGAACAAAGACACCAAAGGAATATTTGAGGCTTCAATGTCTTCTCTCATTTATGGGCTTTTTTTTCAGGTTGCATCAGATAAAGCAACAATTCATTTCAGGTAACATTTAAAACTATAATTTACTTTATAGATGCTAAATGCTCAATAATTAAACTTACCAGCTTTGGTGAAAATAATGCAGGACCATTCCTAAAAGATAAATTAATATTAATAGAATATTAGCTACAGAATCCAATTTGAATCACAAGCACTGTTTGGCCTGCTAATTAATTTGACTACCTTACGGTAGGATCATTTTTTTTGCAAGGGTCTTCTATCTAAGCTGATTCCTATGATAAATCCTGACAATTGGAATTATAGCATAATTTACATTTCACTTAAGGAAATAATTTAAGTGGGATCAATACTTATAGGCAATTCAGAAGTTCAAGTAATTACTTAAGAGACCAGTACTTTAAATAAGCATCTGTCTTGATTTGGACAGTATGTCAATTAAAACTTAGCACAAATAGTATTGAGTAAAAGTCACAGCACTAATTTGAATGCTGCTGTCAGACATGCTAAGTAAAGGGACTAAGTTCCCCTCTGCTTTAAGCTTTTGTTAACCTGAATGTCTCAGGAGTGGGGAGATATCACTGTATGCTCTCATACTCCCTGGACTGAATATAGAAGTGCCATCCTCTAGTATGACTGAGGGAAGGAGTGGCAGTGGAAATGCAATCTGTCATCGCAAGGTGATTTATTTCTCAGTGGAGCTGGAGATGTTCCTGGCCCACTGAACTGCTGTTTAATTTGCACCTTTTGGAGCCAGTAAGGATGAAGCCAGCCAAAAATCACTAAAATATGTTTGCATAAAAGGAAAGAACTAAAAAGTGCTTCCAATGCTTGAGTGAAAGCCTAAAACTACGAGTCATAAACACTGTTTGTCTATTGCCATGGCAATACAATGACATTCCTGCCTCTGTGCTGTCATATTCCATTATGGTAGCTATGTCACAAACATACTTGCATTTTGCAGGCAAAGCAGAAAGAGAAGAAGTGAAACAAAAAGCACTACTGTTCACATACTTTGGTGCTAAAGGGATGCACAGAAAATATGCATTACATCTGAACTTTGGCTTCACTTTGTTGATAGACTCTAAAACAATTTCTATATAAAAAAAATTAATGAGATGGAAAAACAGAAATATTAGTGAGGAGCAAGACATTTTACTCACTCCACTCAAAAAAAAAAAAAAAAAAAAAAAGAAACTAAGAAACTAAGAAAATACTCAGCTTCCTCTTGGCTCCTGTGACCTATCTGAAGTATTGGTTACCTAGGAAATTCTCAAAAGCTCAGATGTTAGAGGTGGAAAAGTTGTATGAGGTCACCTAAAGCATTACCTTGCCAGCACAAAAAAGCTTTATGTTGTCAAGATTTTTTTCAAGAGAAAGTCATGTTCACTACTACAACATTCATTTCTCAGGTTAGACCTATAGTTAATCTCAGGAAAGGTGTTTATTTCCTAAAAGTTGCTACAGGGAACACTAACTCTCAAATACTTATAGAGATGATTTTCTAGTTTAATTAACTATACTGGAAAAAACCTTCACCTTTAGAACAGGTAGATATTTGGGGAGATTTTTTCACTTTTATAGAGAAACTATGTATAAAGAAATTTAACTCATCATTGCTTTTGCAGATGGCACTTGAATTAACTGATGTAAATTAGTGCAAATTCACTAAACCCAGTGGTTCTGTTAGCATCCATTGGAGACCTGGTCCCTCTTTATCCTTAATATGGGAAAGTGTAGACTTTTGTCCATCTGAAACACTGGAAAAAGCTGGTAACTGCCTGTTTGATAGAAACATTAAATCACTTTCTTGATTTTGTGGGTTTTTTCTTTTTTTTTGTGGGCTTCCAGCAACTTTCAATTTTCTAGCCTAGCAGAAAATGTATTAGATGATAACTAAGGAGGTGATGTTTCTTCTCCTTATCCTTAGAGAATATCTCCTTCTCAAATAATTTTGTTTCCTGTGTGTAAAATGCAGATAATGGTAATCCTTTGTAAAGAGCTTTGACATCTGTATTTGAAACATGCTGTTCATAGCAATAGCTTGCAGGCAATTACTACATTCAAACGTACTGCCACTCTCATTTGACAGAAGGAGGTGGCATTATTGCTGAAGCCTTTTGGACTGTAGGACAAAGCTTCAGACTTGGCTCTCTTACTCACTATTCTTTCAGACAGGTGCAAAGCTTGTCTCTTTTTTACCTTTGAGGAGTCATGGTCTCAAGTATTCAGTGGTGAGAGCTAGTCCAATTCTCAGTTTTGTGGTACTAATAATAAATATTGAGATTGTTTTAAAAATAATTGTACTGACTTTTAAGAGGGCTGCAGAATTTATTTTTCAAGGAATGTGTTCAATGAATGACATTATAAATCGGTTGCATTTCTGCCCTGCCAACAGCCTAAATGTAACTGACTACACATTAATAACAAAATAATATCTCGCTTCATCACATCATATCGCATCACATCAATGAAATCATACAATTTCATCATGTACTTGAAATAAATTTAACCACTTTTACTGTAATTGCTGCAACTTTTGGGACAAATGCGCATCAGTGCAGCCCGTGCAGGGCTTTGGGACAAATGCGCATTGGTGCAGCCTGTGCAGGGCTGCCATGTGTGTGAGGTACCCCACGGACTTGCAAGAAGGACTGGTGCGGATTCCACCTGCCCTGAGGTTAGACAAACGGCAGAAGCCACCAGGAACAGACTGACTGAAACCCCCACTCCCTGCCCCCCTGGGCCGTTCAGGGGAGTCGGAGGTATAAAACACCAGGATCAGGGCTCTGAGCCCAGGAAGAGGGGAGGAGTGGGGAGCAGGTGGTCTTAAAGGGCTGGTCGGACTCTTCATCTCTGTACCATTCTGTGTTGTTTTGTTTTGGTTATGTTTTGGGGTTTTATGTTTTAGTTGGTATTAAATTTATTTTCTGTTTTCTTCCCCAAGCCGAGTAGCCTAGTCTGTTTTGTCCTGCACCTTAAGTGGCAATTAAGCTCTCCCTGCCCTTTAGCAATCCTCAAGTCTTTGGTACTTGAGGCTAATCGTGGTCTTTTGTTCCCTGATGGGCCTAAACCACCACATTTTGGCACCCAACGTGGGGCTCGAACCCAGGACCCTGAGATTAAGAGTCTCATGCTCTAAAATGTGGTGGCATTTGTCCATTAAATGTGGCGCATTTGTCCCAAAAGTTGCTGCTCCTCTCTGCCTCTTGTGTGGGGCTGCTCTGTGGCGCACAGGCTCTCCAGCATGTCCTGTGCCATGGCCGGCAAAAGGAAGATTAGGAAGAATGCAGGCCTGCTGCTAAACACAGAGGGTGCCCTGGTGACAGAGGATGTAGAGAAGGCCAAAGTACTGAATGCTTTCTTTGCTTCAGTCCTAACAGCCAAGGCCGGCCTTCAGGAAGCCCAGTCCAGCAAGGATAATAGAATGTCCTGGACAACAGAGGACTTGCCCTGGGTAGAAGAGGAAGAGGTTAAAGACTTGTTGGCCAAGAATAATGCTCATAAGTCAATGGGACTTGATTGATGCACCCAAGAGTGTTGAGGGAACTGTCTGATGTGGTTGCTAAGCTGTTCTCCATCATTTTTGAACAATCATGGAGGACAGGCGAGGTGCCTGAGGACTGGAGAAAGGCCAATGCTGCTCCAGTCTTCAAAAAGGGCAGGAAGAATGACTCAGGAAACTACAGAGTGGTCAACCTCACCTCCATATCTGGAAAGATGATGGAACAACTCATCCTGAATGTTGTCACTAAACATGTGAAGAAAAAGACGATTATCAGTCAACGTGGATTCACCAAGGGGAAATCCTATTTGACCAACCTGACAGCCTTCTATGAGGGAGTAACCAGCTAGCCAGATGAGGGGAGAGCAGTGGATGTCATCTACCTTGACTTCAGCGAGGCTTTTGACACTGTCCCATAACATCCTCATCAGAAAGCTCAAGCAGTGTGACTTCGGTGAGTGGACAGTGAGGTGAATCGAGAACTGGCTGGATGACAGAACACAGAGGGTGGTGATCAATGGCACAGAATCAAGTTGGAGGCCTGTGGCCAGTGCAGTTCCACAGGGATGGGTTCTGGGACCAGTCTTGTTTAACATCTTCATCAACAACCTGGATGAGAGGACAGAGTGTACCCTCAGCAAGTTGGCTGATGACACCAAACTGGGAGGACTGGCTGATTCCTCAGAAGGCTGTGCTGCCATTCAGCGGGATCTCGACTGGCTTGAGAGCTGGGCAGAGAGGAAACTCTCAACTCTCCTTGTTCAACAAGGACAAGTACAGAGTCCTGCACCAGGGGAGGAACAACTCTATGTAGCAGTATGGGCTGGGGGTGGAACTGCTGGACAGCAGCTCTGCAGAGAGAGACCTGGGAGTTCTGATTGGTCATAAACTAAACATGAGCCAGCAATGTACTTTGTTGTCAAGAAGGCCAATGACATCCTAGGATGCATTAGAAGAGTTTGTCCAGTAGGTACAGGGTAGTTCTCCTCCCCCTTTACTCTGCCCTGGTGAGGCCTCATCTGAAGTCCTGTGTTCTAGGCTCCCAAGCTCAAGAGGGACAGGGAACTTCAGGAGAGAACCCAGCACTGTGCCACGAAGATAATCAGGGGCCTGGAACATCTTCCTTATGAGGAAAGGCTCTGGGAACTAGGGCTGCCCAGCCTGGGGAATAAGAGACTGAGGAGGATGTCATTAATACTTACAGGTATTTGAAAGGTATGTGCCAAGAGGACAGGGTAACACTTTTTTTCCTTTAGTGTCCAGTGATAGAACTAGGGGTAATGGACAAAAGCTGGAACACAAAAACTTCTGTAATTTAAGGGTGATAGAGCACTGGAACAAGCTGCTCAGGGAGGTTGTGGAGTCTCTGTCTCTGAAGGTTTTTAAAACTTGCCTGGATGTGTTCCTGAGTGACCTGATCTAGGCAGACCTGCTTGAGCAGGGGGTTTGGACCAGATGATCTTTAGAGGACTCTCCCAACCCCTATCAATCTATGATTACACAATACTAGATGATTAGCAACCCATTTTCAAAGATTCCTGGTAATCTTTCACTAATTCAGATATTAAGAAGCTTTCCCTAGTTTTTGATCTAAATTCACCACTCCAAATGAAGTTGCTGGAAAGAAATGAAAAAAATAATTTGTTGCTAACAACTTTGTTACAGAGTCTTCTCCCCTCTAGGATGAACAAATCCAACTATTGCAAAATTTTCCTCACAAGCTACTTTTCCTGAACTTTGTGATACTTATTTAACAATCTTTAGTCTCATTTTTCTGCAGTCCTCAAAGTAGACACAGATGAGCACCAGGATGATCAGATGACTGGAACATCTTCCTTATGAGGAAAGGTTGCGGGAACTGGGGCTCTTTAGTCTAGAGAAGAGGAGACTGAGGGGGGAATCTCATTAATATTTACAAGTATATAAATAGTGGATGTCAGGAGGTTGGACCATTAGTTTTTTCTATTGTATTTACTTACAGGACAAGGGGCAATGGGATGAAGCTGGAATGGAAAACCTTCCATACAAACATATGGAAAAAAATATTTTACTGTTCAGGTGAGGGAGCCCTGGCACAGGCTGCCCAGGAAGAGTGTAGAGCCTCCTTTACTGGAGGTTTTGAAATCCTGCCTGGACACGTTCCTGTGAACCCTGATCAAGGTTGACCTGCTTCTGCAGGGGTGTTGGACTCCTTTCCAACACCTACCATTCCATGATTCCATGTTTTTTTTAAGTGCCAAGCAGTGCTTACACAGAGCCTGGGGGTGCACAGAAGTTGTGAGCCAGGACAACCGACCCTAAATGAACAAAGGGATATCCCAGGCCATATGATGTTATGGTCAGTATATATAGCTGGGGGGAGGAGAAGGAAAGGAGGGATGTTTGGATTGATGGTGCTTGTCTTTCCAAGTAATTGTTATTTGTGATGGAGTCCTGCTTTCCAGGAAATGGCTGAGCCCGCCCATTGGAAGTAGGGGATGAATTCCTTGTTTTGCTTTGTTTATATACACAGCTTTTATTTTACCTATTAAACTGCTTTTATCTCAACCCACGAGTTTTCTTGCTTTTACCCTTCTGATTCTCTCCCCTATCTCACTCTAATGGAGTGAGTGAAGTGCTGTGTGGGTCTTAGTTGCTGGCTGGAGTTAAACTGTGACATCTATGAAACTGTAAAGTTTTGAAAGGCAAAATAAATGTAATGGTGCTGTACATTTAAAATAAGGATATTTAAAAAAGAAAAAGCATGGCTTTTCACCAAGCTAAAATCGATTTGTGATTCTGATCTCATGCACTCTTTTGTTAAATCAACCAGCCGTTTATAGATTCAAACATCCTTTCTGTTCTTAAAGTATGCTCCACTGAGACTTGACTCAGTTTAGCTTACACTCTCAGTGGAGAACCAGCAGTATTTATCATGAGGTCCAAACAGCAGAATCATCATTTACACTGTTTGAGAGATTCTGATGATTTACATCTTGTGACAGAAATTACTAGTCTTAAGCAACACGTCAACACAGAAACAAAAGATCACAGTTTCTGCAAACCTAATGATTTTATGATGGAATAAGTTACAGACTGTTTATAAAGAAATGCATAAACTACCATTGATTTTACTGGGCTTCACCCTAGACAGTGTTTCAAATTTGGATGAAGTTTCTGTATGTGCATGTATGCATGCACATGTACCCAAAATTACAATGTGGTTTTTACCTTTTTAGTGTTTCCCATAGAATTTATAACGCCTTTCAAAAGCATAATGAAACAGGACAACATATTTGCGGTACCAAGGAAATCGCTCACGATTCTCACATATGATACTCAATGTAACGTGACAGTAGACAGTAGAGATGTTCTTTCGTATTAAGTAAAATAACACTTAAGTCAATTAAACAATTGACCAGGTACCTCTGACAAACAGGTATACATCAGGGGAAATGTCATGTCAAGAACATTCAGCTTGCATTAGCAAAAGCTTAGAAACAACTGAAGACATGGAAAGAAAAAAGTACTCAGAAAATACCTTTAATTGTTAAGATTCAATTTTACCTTATTTAGGGCAAGACTGGAAGAACATGTACTAGCATATGTAAATAGCTATGACCACTAAAGTACCAGTCTTTAAAAATAAAGTCCATTCAGGTGAGCAATTCTGCTTTAATCAACTAAACAGATAGGATACAGCTAGGACTTCCGAATCACAGCTCGGCTTCCCTTCTAAAAAGCAGTTTCTCTTTTATTCCCTCAATGCTTAAGGCAGACATTTTTGAAAGAGAGTTTTGCATTAGGAGAATTTCTAATCTCTCAATGTTATTTTAAAAGTTGTAGTCAATTGCATTATGTATTTTTAAAAATAATACTTTAAGGAATTGTTCCATTGATTTCTGCTAGTCACGTTGAGCCAGTTTCCTATTTCCTTTCCTAAATAACTCATATAAATTTTCCAGAAGCATAAATGTTCAACAGAGAAAAGATAAATTGACTGATTTTTTTCTCTAATCAGGGTCATAATTTAAAAAATAATTGTCAAAAAGTGAATTGATTTAAACATGAGGTTATCTCAAGTTTATTTAAAAATGTGAATTTTAAAGAATTAGTTTTGACATCTGCAGTCATTTCAGCTTATTGATCCTCTATCAACTGGGATGCCTTGTCTGACATTCCAAGTATTAAGAACCTCTCTGAATTGGAAGCAAGCTAGGAAAAGACACTTCAACAATAGACCAAACTTTAAAGTATTGTTGTTTTTGGGAAGACTCCTGCAATTCTTACTCTTATGAGAGTGCCCTGGATAGAGTATTGCACATTCAAGTACTTTATGGTTGGCTGCAGTTACTGAGTTCCGGCTAAGGGTGATTTATGTTCCCACTCACTGTAGCACCGCATTTCTGTTACATATCATTCTGTCTTTAGCTTAACATCTGACGACAGCTGGCAATAAGACAATTAGGAAGCTACTGCTACTGCTGACTTGAGCACCATGGGAGGAACAAACCTGTGCACCAATACAGGCTGGGGGTTGACCTGGTGGAGAGCAGCTCTCCAGAGAGAGACCTGGGAGTCTTGGTTGAGAGCAAACTAACCATGAGCCAGCATAGTTGAATTGTATTGTTGTGGCACTGTATACTCAATGCCAAGAACTGTCAAAGTTAGAGGTGGCTTTTGTTCTCTTGCGTGTATGCATTAAAAAACTGTCTTTAATTACAAGATTTCAACAATTTGCTATGTAATAGAGTGCAAAAACATCCCATTGAATTTTATCTACAAACACAAACCTTACTATGGTATTCCTTTTTATTTTTTTTTTTTCTGTAGAAATTAAATGGTCATGGCACAGCACAGCATGTTCCCTAAATAATGTGTTAAAAAACACATGTAGTATGTTTAAAAAATATTTGTAGCACATATATATGTGGAAAAAAAATCTTCTCAGAACAAAAATGCTCCTTTTGTAATTTATGTTTTAGCCAGCTTTTATTTTTTGACAAATATGTTTAAGAATTGGAGAAAAATCTTGCTTTCTTGAATTGTATCTACATAGAAACGTAAAAAAAGCTGGATTATTTGAGTATTATTCCTGTTATATTTTTACTGCTTTTACTGCCACTTCTAATCTCCAAGTGATTCAAATTTTAGTATTCAGAACATACATTGATGATGATGATGGAGAGTAGAGAGTAACAGCTTTATTTGCTTTACTTCTCATGTATTTGACTTTGTAATTTCTTTATTAAACTGTTTTTATCTCTACTCACAAGACTCCTATCTTATTTTCTCCCCTCTCTGGCTTTCTGAGGAGGGCAGTGGTAGAGCGGCATGGTGGGCAGCTGGCATCCAGCCAGGGTCAAACCACCACAGCTTTTGAGGGGAAACTGTGATATCTCATCTTGACTGGTTACTTTACTTCACATCAAGTCAAACGAAATCAGCCCGTTTCAAAGAATCTTAGCCGAAGTATGTTGTGAGCCTATGATCAGGAGGCAAGACCAGGACTTTCAAATCCAGGCTTATATCCTTAGCAATGGGGCACTCTTGTTCCATGCATTGTAAAATTGAAACTCTGAGCATTAGAAAGCCAAAGAAACAGTCTCATCCCCTGTGGCTTGCTAAAAATCCCATGAACTGGAATCAGTTCGATTCTTATTCCCTTTTCAACTAAATAAAGTGTGATTTAGTGAAACTCAATTGCTAGCCAGCATGCTTGACTGAAAGTTATAGCGTTTTGGCCAAGCCTCAGAGATTATTAAGAAGCTGGGACTGCATAAATCTTGACGATAGAGATGCTTAGCTTCTCAGCGGCTCAGCAGTTACTAAACTTCCATGTAGTCACTAAACTATGAGATACTATTTTAGGGGCTACAACAGAATTTCAAAGTTGAATTTCTTATTACCGATCCTATAATCTGAATAGTTCATTGTAACAGTTAGTAGAAACAAAAAGACTCAAATAAAATAATAGTTAGGTAAACCATGAAAAATAGTATTAGGTTGTGCATAATATTACTACTGAAGTTTTCCTTCCAAAAATCCTCTTTATTTTCTACATAAAAGAACAGTGGTATTTACATGGTTAGATGTCTTAAAGAGAAGAAAAAAATTGCTAGAGAAAGGCATACTGCAGAAGTGCATCAGAATGGACCAACGGTCAAAGAGAGATTTCTTTCATTCTATTGTACTGTAACATTTTAATGATATACTTTTTAACCTGCTGCCACAAATTAATTTAATTTGTGTACTGGACTATTCTACTCTGTTGAGACAAAGTTTCTTCTACTTGTGATTAAGAAGTACTTGTTTGGTGAAAAAGAATTAAGACATACTGAAAGTGTTATTTAGTGTTCTGTTTACAGAACATTTTAAAGAGCAAGCTATTGTTCTCAGTATCTCCTTGTTCTAACTACAGAATGCTTCTGCTAAACTAATTTCCACTTAAGAACTCACGTGATAAAGGGGCACAGTTTTTCTAAATATAGACAAAGTTCCACATACTGAACTTCTTAGAGAGTACCAAAAAGTACCACAAGTATCCTCTCTGAGCTCAATTTGTGTTCATATCTCTTCCTAAGTCTCTAGTCACATACATATTAATAATACGTGCAAATCAAATTAATCTAGCTCAGTTACATATTTATCTCTTTTAAGTGCTTTCTTAGTGGATTTTATAAGCTCTGTTGAGATGGGAATTGCTGAGTCAATGCTAAAACGAACAAAATTATTTAAGAATAGAAAAAGAACCTTAGTGTCATTTTCATCATCAAGAACCGAAACAGTGGAAACAAATTTTACTTTTCCCTTTTTTCTGTTGCCCCAGGTTCTCATCTATACATGACAACACAAATCCAATATGCTGTAAAAACGTTGAAATGTTCTGGCCTTTACAGTTTTCCCAGCCTGAGGTAAGAAAACTGGTTATTTAATCTGTTGTCTGGATCAGACTAATTAGGACCGTGGCATGTCTTCCTCATTCACAAACGGCAAGCAGAGACCTGATGTCTTCTTTCTCAAGGGCTCTTAATTGTGTTACATGTTGTTTTGTCAAAATAATCTCTTCCTTGATTATCTGTGCAATGTCAGGCTTCTGTCCCTCTAAATATATATGTTGCTGTCTTTACTTTCACTGGATCGTGTACTGTGAAAAAGCATCTTTGAAGGCTATTCAGCTTCTGATTTTATGAAGTAATATTATTTGGTACAATTTTTGGGTGACACACCTGATTTCTTTATTGAGGACCTTAATAATTTTCTTGAAACTAGTTAAGAGGTATCTTAATGCAAAGTTGCACTCTTCAGATTGGGACAATTAAATCATCCCAAGTGAACCATGCAACATTCAGATCTCCAAATTATACAACATTCTACCCTTCTATCTTAAAAAAAAATGCCATGAATCTTAGTCTGCTTTGCAAAATAACCCAAGATAGCAGTAGGTATTGAACAAGGTACCAAACAAGGTATTTTAAGAAAAAGAACATCACCTGTCTTTCAGGATTTGGGTTAGTAATACAGAGCAAATCCATAGCAGTCATAGAATTGACCTGCCCTTCCTGGCAATTTACTACGTCAGAAAAATTAGCAACAAACACAACTCTAAAACAAAGGTATTAAGCAGAACCTCTTACAACACTTTCAGATAACTGAAACACACACATGCACATGTACATGCCTGTAGCCATGCAAGTTAATACAAACTGTGCAAGTGCCACACGAAAACCAGTTTTTCTTACCAAATTTGTGATGAGCGTTAGCCAAATTTGTGGTTTGTTTTATTGGGGTAGCACATGGAGTAAATTATTACTCAACGTGAATAAGGATACCAGAAGGAGGCCCTAAGTAATTATGTAGATGTAGTATGATTAATAAATAATAACCACAATTATTGAGGAATGGCTTAACCAATAAGGTCTTTAATAAATGTTTAATAGTTAAAATCCATGATAAACAAAACCAGATGGCAATATAGCATATTGCCAAGTCCCATTTGTGCAGCACAGGGTATACAGCCTTATTAGTTTTGAAAGCTGAAAGGAAATATATCTCAAATGAGTCGACCTTAAGAAAAAGTGATTGGAATATATTTTCGTTCTTTGTGACTTTGCATGACCATATAGGGCTCATAGAGTAGAAGTGTCTTTTTTGTATCATTGATTGGTTTATTGAAATTATTCATATCCTCTACACAAAAACAACTTTGGCATATTTCTTTAAATTGCTGGTTTCAGAATAAACTTACTAGAATGGGAATGAGGATGACATGTCTATATAAAACCTTTTAATAACACGTAGCTTTTAGATGAAGTCCACAGCTACCCTTCAACTCCTTGCTTCTTTCCAAAAAACAGAAACATTTTATTTTTCATAATAAATCTTGGTCAAGATTCCAAGTTCTCAAAGCATTATATTTAATGAGATCTGAGATATTTTATAACAATATACAAAGAGTCAATAGTTTGATCTGCTGCTTGTATTTCTATCTTTTCTGACTTAAAGTTGTGTCCAAAAGATGAGTGAAGTTAATAGGTGTCTTTCTGTTGACCAAATAGCTTTGGGGTTACTTTTCTAGTAGAAAGGTAGTCCTGTGATCATGACATGGCTGATCGTTAACAGTTAAAGAACAGTTCCATAGCAGGGTTCTCAATGTCCTCTCTCTAAATTAACTTAATGAAGTCTGGTTTTGTTGGGCCTGCTCCAGGTCTTGCTGACAGTATTTTCCATTTGTTGTGTTTGTTAGGTCCTTTCCCTACCATTCCTGTGATTTATAAGGCAAACATTTAACCTACAGGAATAGTGTTTGACCTTTATAAAGGAATAATGAGAGTGAATTCAATTTTAATATGTCCTGGGTATTACCTGTCTGTCTCATGTAACATATAAAATTACATTCAGAAGCAAGAAAAATAGTCTTCCTCATGAGGCTGTAAATGGTTAGAATATATATGCATTGACACATCAATAGGCCAGTGGCTAGGGTCATAGGTCCAGACTTCAGTCTAGCTACCAGTTCACCTAAGTTTGATTTTGTCTTTATTTTCAAGAAATTAGGAAAAGTGTTCTCTTACCTTGAATTTGCTTTCAATCAACCTCAAAAAACACCCAAGACAGTTTGTAGTTGTTATAAAAGAGTTAAAGCTCTGTGGTATAGCATGATCTTGTTTCCTGCTAGCCAGCTCACCAAATACTACAGCTTTTGATGTTTGTAACTCAAAAACGTCTCTTTCCAGGAAAAAAAGAGGAATGTAACAACTCAGCTCTGCTGTGTTAACCTCAGCAAAAGACAGGAACTTGATGTGGCTCCAGCCAAAGCACTTAAACATCTTCTGAAGGAAGGAGCTACTCTTACTTCAACAGCTCACCCTTCCTATACTGGCAGACTTTTAAACCAGCGAGAAGGGGGTAACACTCTCCCTTTCTCCTTGTTCCCAGCCAATTCTCTTGCTTGCAGCCATTTTAGAAATTAGATCCAGCTGGTCTTTGATGTTTCTTGCAGAGCTTATGTCCCTCATCTCCAGGGAAAAACAGATTTTTTTTTTAACAACAGCAGCAGAGTGCTTTGCATAATTTGTTCTCTCAAGTTAGGCTTCTTGCATTGGCAGTCTTGGATAAAATACTATTCTTCTAGCCAAGGTGAAGAACAAAACTTACTCTCTTAACTAAAGCTCTACAAGCAAGCTTTAAACAGGACCAGGGGCAAAACAATATAGTACTCAACTTGTTCTAGTGTTGTCTTCCCTGTCACGCTTTTGGTCTGTGCTAACTAGCATCTTCCTCAACAGCTCTGGTGTTCCTTTGGGACATAGTACAGAGGACCATTTCTAAAAATCACTTGTTGTGAGACCCCTGTTTAAAAACATAAGCACAGCTGCTTTGGTCTACATGAATACAGGGCCAGAGAAGGCTGCATATGTATTCCATTTCCTAAAACAGATTGACATAGTGTAATCATAAACTTTGTGTCTCTCCTCTCCAATTGTAAACAAAGATAAAGGTGCTTCTACCCATCATAATTTCAGGATCTTAACAAAAAATAAATTAAAGATGATGAAGCTGTCCATAGTTACATAAATATCTCTATTAGAGGCTGCAAATTACTGGATTTATATAACAGTACAGATTAGTATTGCTATGCAGAGCACAGCATTTTTATAGAACAAGAAAAATAATATATTCTGTAACAACAAAAAAGGCTACAAAAATAAGCCTAATAGAAAATAGTTATCAACATGGTATAAAATTACTCCACAGAACTCATTGCCACAAGTTTAATTAAGATGTTTTGCTCAGTACAATTCAAACACGATTAGGATTTATATGAATAAATAAATAACTGTAACTAGGCTACCTTGGTTAAAATGTGCCTTCAAACCACCAGGTAGTTAATAAGTAAATCTATAAATAGTCCCTTGGGGCTTCTTATATATTGGGCTACTGAATGTTTGCAACTGCTATGAGCACCAAGTTCCTTAGAAAGACACATGAACTCACACATTTAAAAAAAAAAATTAAAAATGTTCTTTTGAATATTTTAATTTTAATTCTTCACAGTAGCAAAAGGATAAAAAGACGTTTTTGAAATGTCAGGTGAAAAACAGTGGAAGGCAAAGAAGTACTTAATCCTGTTTACATTTGAGTTGCAAAATGGGTGAAAGGTGAAGAAGAATAAAATGGGAAGAGGGTGATGTCCAAACGCAAATCCTCAGAGACTTTATTTCTTTTGAAAATAATTTACTGAAGAACTGAATGAAGGGATTAAGTATTGAATACTCATGATAAGTACTAGGTACTAAATTTAACTAATTTCAATATAAACCTCTTTGCATTTCATTACTAGCTAGAAAATTAAATATTTTTCCAAGTATTTTGCATAAAAAGTATTATGATGAAGAAAAGTTTTTCAAAACAAAACAATGCTTTTTGCATGATTGTTGATGCACTTTTCTTTTCACCAACCTTCAATTTAAGGAGGAGAATTTATTCAAATGTAAAAAAAAAAAATCTGAGTTAGCTGAGACTGGAAGGCAAATTTTTTTAGCAATTAGAAGTTTGGCTAAATGCTTGACAAAATAAAAAAAGGGGTATGAAACAGATGGAAAAAGACAGAAAAATGCTTATTTTCCTAATTCTAGTTAATTTTTTAAAGTAATTTTCTGACTATCTGCATTGTGTTTTCCTTTTTTAAACTTCATTTTCCTCCTCCTTTCTTCTTTTTCTCCCTTTTCAGTGTATTGCCTTCTCTCATTTTGTCTGTCACAATCCGTTTTTATGTTCATTGGTCCTCACACGAGCCTTGCTCATCTGACTTTCCATCTGAATTTTAATTTCTTTCTTTCTCTCTTTTTTACCTTCCTAAGTCTTTTCACATTCCTCATGGAGAAAAAAGTTTTTCTGTGACTAAAATTTTCTTGCTTGGATAGATAATAATGATGTAAGTGGGACTGACCTTAGAAACTGACATTCCTTCTGAGTAATACCAGACAGTCAGACACAGTGAGATACTTATGGGTAGTATCTTAGTCCACTAACAGGATTTCTACTTGCAGAACAGATGGCAGGTACCAGCAAGCTTTCTCACTTCCATTTATGAAGTCCTGTGTGGAAATTTTTCCTGTGCTACTTAGAGAAGTGTTAAAATCTTCACCAGTGATGTGTCAGAGTAATAAAATGCTGTCCAATACATGTATTATTTCTCTTCTGTTAAACATTTGTCATGATGATGAAATTACAGTTCAAAGAGATTGAATCACATAACAAGTACTACTTTTGTAATTACAATTATGATGGACTATAAATGTATTTAGAGAAGTGCTCTAGAAAGGTAATTTGTACTATAACAGCTGGATTTGATCTGTCAGTACTTGTCTGAGATTTTTACTAATGATGCTCATCAATCCATACATTTGCAATGTACCTGCATCACCCAATCATAGAAACAGCAGCAGGAACCTAAACACACAGGTATATAGTGACTTCATAGAAGAAATTCCTTCTCCAAGAGGAGTTTGTTGTCACTGCATGACCTAAATTCAAGTTGAGTTAGTTAGTCTTTTTTTTCCACTACAGAGGTTTTGTAATCTTGACTGTAGAATAATCATTTCTTGTAGGAACTGGGAGTCCTCTACAAATGCAAAGTATTGTCAAAACCAGAAATATCTACATGTATACAATTTGAGAATATTTAGAATGTGAAAGAAATGCCAAAACTGTCCCAGCTAATAAAATATGGGCTTCCATATTGTGGCATTAAAACATATAAAATAAAATTTACACTTTTATTGCCAAATTTCTCCCTGTTGAGAATAAGCATACAAGCCTCATGGTGAAAGATTGCAATGTGACAGCTCAAAACTAGAGCTTTATTGAATAAAACCTCCCAAGTAGGTGTTAATTTCATAAGCAGATATCCTGCCAATGTATCAGATCAGTAGTCCTTGTTAATAACAAACCTTTTGTGAATTTTGTGTAAAGTGCCCTAGGTGTGCAAAATACTGTATGAAAACCACCATAAACACAGTCACTGTGTCAGATGATTTATCTTCTAAATGTGACACAGTATGCCTGAAAGTGGGAAAGATGATGAATGTAATTCTTAACCAGAAAATTTACACTTTTTCCTGCTCAAAAACTTTTAGTATACATGAGAGAATTGCTGCAGATGTATGAGATGCAGCTTTTGAAAATGCCAGAGAAGTAGGAGCAGATTGTATGGCGGGCAAAGTCACTAAAGCAGTTTGGTATGACTTACAATGTCCAGGTACTCCAGAGAGGTCTGTGCTGCTATTCTACCTGCAGGCAGGGGCATATTCCTTAACAGACTCCCCTTAAACTGAAGTCAGCTGTTTTCTGCACAACACTTGATGCTGCTACATCTTGTTTGCCATCAAAATCAGTGAGTCTTGAAGGAAAATCTAATATCACCTACCCTGCTTCTCCCCAAGGTGTAGATAGCAGTATGGAAACATGACTGCATCTGCCATGGAACTGTCCAAAAACAGTCTCCTTGTCTTTTCCACAGTGCTCCCAGACCAGTTCTGTTTTCAAGGTCACTATGACATTTTTACAGTTGTCACTCAAAGAAATAACAAAGAAACTAACTATGATCACAATGGCTATGATAGCAATTACGGTTTAAAAGGCCTAAAATAACCAGAAAGTTCAACTGGTGAACAGCCTATTTATCTTGTGATTCAGACATCTTTTGAAGACAGTGTTTCTTGGAATTGATGCATATCTATGTATGTGCTGAATCCAGGAGAGACAAGAGGGCAATCAGCTAAGCTCTATGCTTCCTCTTCCTTATCTGTTATCTTGGACACTAAGTTAAGAATTTGGACATTTTCATGATATAGATTTTCAAATGTAAATAATATGAGGAGTAATCTAAGCTGTTTTTCTCCTTCATCCACTTTCTGAAGTCTTATGAATTCAATAGATAACATTCTATTCATGAAACTTCAGGTAGTAAGGATTTAACTCAATGGCTTTACTCAGTGAAGGGTTTCTTCCTGAGTGATTTTAGTCACATTTAGGTGTTAATATAATTAATAAACCTCAGGATTTCAGTCCTCAAAGCCGATCTATTCATTTCAGAGCAAAATTATTAAAAACTGCCCATGCTACAAATACTACCATGATACTATTTTATATTCCGTTTATGATGCCGTGAATGACTTAATGAAGTGCAAAGAAAGAGGGGATCATTAACGAAATAGGAAATGGGTTTCCCCACCTATAAAATGCGGATAATAATTCTTACTTTTCCTGAAGATTATTAATAGCTGCTAGAAAAATATGCTCTGGTTTTATCATTATTACTGTTAGAAGACAAGCGAAACGAAATGATTTATAATATGCTTTAAAATGGTTATTCAGACTATGGAACAAATACTTTTTAGGGCTGCCTGAGCACAGTTTGAACACTAATTAACTGGATTAGAAATTGATTTAATTAAATTATCTTTGTATGAAAATAATTCTTTTGGATGAAGAGTCTCTATTCCTCTTGTTTTGTGTGTGTCTGTGTGAGATTTTATTTACTGGTTAAACAAAACTGAGAAAGAGAATAGTAAATTCAAAGTAAGAATGCTTGTGGTATGAACATATAAAGCTTAAATTAAATTTGTCTCTGGACCAATTCAAGCTGTAAAAATAAGGTCCTCTAGATCTGTTACCTAGCTGTTATCTGAGCTGTTTATGTACATATACCCACAGAGAAACTGGAGTGGACTCAGTCTAGATTACTGTCAATCTGTCCTATAAACACATCTTTACTGACATGTTAGTTGGGAAGAGGAAGGAACATTTTCAGCACAATTAAGATCCTTATTTCTGTAAACCTGATAAGAGGATTGTTCACATATAGGGAAAGGCTAAAGCATCTATGCATTAGTCTTTACATGATAAAATCTATACAGATGTAGCTTGATGGTTCAGATAATAGTAACGTATTTAGTTGTCCTGTGATTCAAACAGTCCTCCTTGGCCTTGGAAGCTGCTTAACTATGGTATCATGATAATATCTTCATATTAGCAATCCGTATGAGAGGCAGTGGGTCTACAGTAGCTCTGATGTGACTGCAGGGTTTCTGACCTGCTTCTGGTCTCCCCTGAGACCAGATGCTCTGAGGAAGGTAGTGGGGTACTTCTGCATCAGGCATCCTAGCAACTAGGTAACCTTGGACAGTTACTGTCAGGTGATGTTTAGATGAGGTGTCCTGTAAGTGTTTCATGACCAATAAACACGCAGTGCAACTGCTCCTCTTTGAACATGGTATTTACCACGGGGATGCAAAACAACTGTTAAATATACAACCTGAATATTTCTCAGGGTCTTAAAAACTCTCTCAAAACATCTAAAAATACTTTCGTATTTCTTTGTTCCTTTTTCATTTTGAAGTGCTGTATGAAAAAAAAAAATCACACAACAGTGTGGATCTTCCTTCCTTCATTCCTGACTGCAGTAGGCATTCAAGTGGTCACATTCTTCTCTAAAATGTGTACATTTCCTCCTCTACAGACTTCCCCTGGAGTAGAAAGTATACTGGTCCTGCTCTGTCAGGGTGATTGGACTAGATGATCTTTTGAGGTCCCTTCCAATACTTAAGATTCTGTGATTCTGTGATCTTCAATGCTCTGAGACATTGTAGTCATTATAACTGCTTATTTGTTATTGTGTGAAAACTCAAGTATTTTGGTAATGTTTAAAAGTTTTGTATGGATATGTATTTATGTGTACATACACATATGTGCACATGCATTCATGAACATCAGAGGTTCTGCATTTCTTTCTTAATGACTTTGAGATTTTTAACAGTAATCTCTTAACAGGTTATAATTTTAGACATTCCTCACCCAGAAAACAAAAAGAGAATGTTAAGCATATGATCCAAAGAGTTACAAGGGCATGTGGAAGTGCTGTTTTTACCATGTAAGGACTGTGATTTACAGTATTCTAACCATGAAGTGCATTTTCAAATTACAGAAACTTTAGTGGGAGATGAGACAGATTGAAGTAAAAATGAAGCTGCAAAAATACAGTGCTTTACTTAGCTTAGGTAATTTTCCAGTGTGTTTGAATTACATTGTAGTGTTCAAATCCAAATTACTGTTGTGAGTGTTAATTGACATCATAGTTATTTGTGTAATCATATTTACTGGCTTAGTAGCAAATTGATTTCAGAGCAACCTTGTGATTAAAATACAGTTCCTGAAAATCACTGTTCATTAAGCTTAGTAAATACTCTAGATGTATTGACTTCAACTGATTAACTAGTCATTTGTATCACCAGAGAAAGAACTTTTATTTGAAACTCCTCACAGAATACTCAGCTTGTGGCCAACTAACAGTTTATGTGAAAGAGATGCTCAAAAGAGTATTTATAAAAAAGCATGAATAATGATGAAAAAGCTTATATCATCTAGATAATGTGAGATGTTTCACTTGCTATTTAAAAAATACCATACTCTTAACATTATAATTTGTGCTACAATGCTCTTTCACCATATGTTTTTGTTTATAGAATGCCAAGTGTTGCTGAGTTTATCACTTGTCCATGCTCATGCTGATCATAGTCAAATCAAATTAAGTGGAAATTCTCTGCAGAAGAGGTAACAGATACAGGGTAACAGCCACTCTTTGTAAGGGAGAATACTTAGATGGTTGTGGGATTCAGGTATAAACAGAATGGTTTTCAAACTATTCTCACGAAAGGCTGGACTAGTCTCTGGTTAGGATCTATGAGAATGTGAAGTCCTGGTTTACTGATATGACTCTAGGGACCCTGTGCAAGACCAGAAAAAGACACGCTTGGATGTAGTCTTCTGAAGGGTCTTAGTCTTGAAGGTAGAGAGAAAAGTCCTCCAGGAGACTTGGCACTATGCAGTGGTTAGTGTGATTGGGCTGTCTCGGTGCAATGACTTGCCATGGTATCTTTTTAAGTACTCTCGAAGGCCACATCTGTATTAGGAAGTGAAGCATACTTGAGAACAGCCCTTGATATGATAGCCAGGGAAGTGGGACACAGCCCTGCAGAAAAATGCCTCTGAGATGCCTGCTGGAATGACTCTGGAAAAGCTCTGCCTCTTGAACTACACCCAGGAACTTTTTGGGAAGTTGGTAGCTGACAAATAAGTATGCCAAGGACCATTCTAGCAATTCATTAGTACCAGTAATTGTGTTACTGTGTCCAGAAAAGGTTCCAGGCTTTACCTGAGCTGACTAGTGTAGGCCTACCTTCTTAGCAAAGGTGCTGCCTCCTAAGAGTTAGAGAAAGGAAATGCTTTTGCTCCATTTATGTACCTGCATCTCAAATACAATGTAGATTGTGGATATGTCTAATTAAGCTTTTGCAAAAGCTGTCTTTCATGAGACTTTTTTTTCTGAGTATGTAATTCCCTTCTGATTCAAAAGCAATGTAGCCAATACTTACTGCTCTAGTGGATGCAAGCTAATAAATTCTGCTTATTGGGAGGAACTTCTTCAAATCATGGAGATTTTGAGGTAAAGAGACTTATTGAAATGTATTGGGCTAATGCTCATAGTGAAATTTTGGTCTCTGAAGCCATTTTAACTGTAGTGGCAGAGGGGTTTGGCCCTGCCACAAATTACTGTAATTAAACCTCTAATCTAATGAAAGACATTAAAGACAAAGGTTTCATGTAAAGATTTTTTTTTGTAGCTGTAGTTTCCTGCCATGGGGGTTCTGCAGTTTAATTTAAGCATGGACCGCCTCAACCCTTTTTGCAGTTTAGTTCTAGGATCCCTGCAGACAAAGCTCACAGGAGAAAAGGCCTGAAATATCTTGAGGAAAGATTAAAAGCTTCAGTAATGTTCCATTAAACCTTACTGCTTTTAAAATAAATGGACACTTCATTGCTATAAGACATTTTACTTGTAGTCATTCATTTGGTGTCTCATGTTTTTAAATGACTTTTCCCCCATATTGCAGTCAAACCTTAAGATATTACAGGAAAGAAGGATTAAGGAGAAATACATATAATGACTGGTAAGAAGAGTAATGATAAGCAGAATGACTCAAACTCAAATTTTAATTTCATGTGATGCTTGATGTGGTTTCAGGATGTTATTATTGTTGTTGCTTCGTAGTATCAATTCATTAAAAGAATTAGATATGGCCTGGAAACTAAAAACATCCCACCCATGTCTTTTAGAGATGGTGAGATTTAAGTGTCTGGGTTTTTTAATATGCACAAATGGATATGCACTAAGTATTTTAATGGAAACTTGAAACCACAAACCGTTTTCCTGCCTGTATGTTTTATATACAAAGCACTACAAGTTGGAACAGATTTAAAGCTCCCAGAACTTTCATCCTAACCTGATTCCTGTTTTAAATAATCTTAGGTGAATATGTAGCTTTAACCTCAAGACCAGATCTACTACAGTAACCCCCAATTTCATCAATATGTGTTCTAATTATTAATGCTGTGGTAGCAGCTGTAGACCCTTTTAAGTAATTAATATATCACTGTTACAGGCAGAGGATTGCTGGTATAAGAAAAAGGGAGGGCTCTATTCCACAAAATGTAAAAGTATATTCTTTTAGTAATTTGGAAAATAAGGAAAAGGTAAAAGTCCTACTTCAGTTGCTTTGAAGCTTTGCTTTGTGCTCATATTAGCTTGACATTCAGAAATAGAGATGACTCAAACAAATCACCAGGAATTTTTCAGGAGGTTACAACATCCACTTGTATAATTGACTGTGTAGACTGTCCTGTAAGGCTTATTTCTGTAGATTTGAACCACTCAGGGAATATTCAGGAGTTGATTTGTCTACAGGCAGCAGTGTGTAGAAAAAAAGAAAAAAAAAAAAGTGTTTTTTTAAGTTTCAAGTAACTGATTTTGGGAAATGTGGAATGCAATATCACTTCTGAAAGGACTGAAGTCCTGTGACTACTTTCATTTTTCTCCACATATTATTTCCAAAATCTTACCTAGCATTCTGCAAAGTCTTTTCCTCATTGTGGCATACTCCCTTTACTGATCCAGCTGCTGACCTCTGCTAGGCACTGAGCAATCGAAGAGATGTTTCTGCTTCTATATGAAAAGAAAGCTGCTATCCACAGCTGAATATGGACATTCACTGATGAGATAAAAAAGTGTTTTTTCTCTTTAAGGAGACTCTGTCCCAGATAAGTGGTAAAAGTTCAGAGACATGTAACTGATCTGATAAAATCTTTATAGCCATAGCTGAAGGAGTCTGCCTGGGCTCTATGGGTAGGTGTTGCATCTGGCATTTTAACATACTTACACTCTTTAAAAATATTTACTTATTTATGTATTTACCCCAAGGATGTACAATAGACTTATATTGACCTTTCCAAAGTCAGCATTTCATTTGGCGTTTCATTTTCCCACATTTTATTTTTTCTCCTAGAACTAAGACAAAATGTCGGAAGTGGAGATATTTATGAAAGCCATTTAGAAATGCAGAAGAATTCAGCTCAAATGAGTTGTGATTGAATAGTCTTCGCAATTGTTGTAGCACGGAAATTTAATACAGAGTTGCCATGGATACTGGTTCTTTGGCCACTGGTCTAACATATTAAAGCCTTTCAGTTCAGAAGTATGCTATTTGCAGATGATGCCATACATGGTATTAACAAGTGGTTTGCCTCCATTAAGAGGAAAATATTTCTAAAATTACTGCATTTTATTTAAAGAGGAGATATGCAAAACTCCTTGAAGTTATTTGAATAATCAGTGACCCACGTGATATCAGTTGATGAAAATGCTGTGTTCATATAGGAGCAAAACACATCTATTACATCAAAATTTAGCCAGCTATCCCAGTCAGTGCTTTTGAAATATGAGATTGGATGGAAGCTGGCAAGGCATGTCTGACAAACCAGCCTTCTTCCAAATGAACTCTCTACTCAGTTCTGGGGTGATCTGCATTTTTTTTTTCCCCATTTGCCATATTTCAAGTAATTCCCCTTTTGAGTACAGAAGTGGTTTGAATAGCAGGCTTGCAATATACCATGAAGAGTTCCTTTCTCCCCAGAAGCTTTATGTTTATCACTGTTTAATTAAATCTTGTTTTTATAAATGGCATGCTGTATTTTTACCATGTGACCATCACACACAGTTCTGTAGAGTACATTTAATAGAATAAATGGAAGCATGCTAAACAGAAATGCAGAAACTCAGCAGAAGTAAAGCACTTAATAGCAGTGCCTGTAATGAATTTCCTAACTAACTGTCTCTCTTCATAAACTGATAACATAGACAGAGACTTACCTATAAATGCCCTTGATCCAGCAGTGGGCAGAAACAAAAAAAGGCAGAGCAGTAGCTATAAAAACCCATTCTGGTCAGGCAAGTGCCTGAGGCATTCCCTATAATGGCCTATTTGCTGGCTAAGTCAATATCTCATTCCTGCAGTCCAGCTGGACTGGAATGCTGAAGTACAGCATTTCAAATAGGGCCTGAAAAACATTGGGAATCTTTAACTTTTGCAGAGTTTTATCATGAGGCTTTCTGCAGAGCAGCTATCAGGCACAGAGGTAACCCAGAGAGGCCAAAGACTGGCTCAGGACATACAGTTGTCATGGTATGCTGTTATTTCACCGGTATCCTGTACCAGTCACTCCTGCTAGAGTGTAAAAGCGTCCACAGTAGTTAGTGTTTTTTCAGAAGAAAGATTTATTCTCCATGCAGGAATTGAGTCTCTAAATGTTACTCACTATTGTGATATTTTTAGAAGCGTCCTGTGGTTCCTGGCACAGATTTTGGGTTCAAGAGTTTGGGAAAGTTTATTAGTATGAAATTCATATATATTTCAGCATTCACAGATCTTGCCACAGTTACAGGAATGAAATTAATAGTGCGGTAAATGATTCAGCTGTATACTCTTGATTGCTCAGTTTATTAAGGTTGTGTTTGGCACAAGAGGGCTATGGGTTAAAGATATATGACAAGGCCTTTGGAACTTCTCTTTGCAGAAGGACACCATCTTCCCTCTCTGGGAGTGGTGTGTTTCAGCTCACCCCTCTTCCCACTATGCAGAAGGCCGCATACAAGGGCCTCATTTTAATTTTCATTTTCCCTGTTTATCTGCAGTTCATTTAAAACCCAGAAAATTGTATAAATAAATCAAAATGTTCCTATCACTTTGTCCTACACTACAGTGATTAATAGAGCTAGTTGATGTATTTTCAGTTTGTCACAATATGTCATTTTGAGAAGTCAAACAAGAATAGGAGACTGAAACTTACTGCCATGCATGAGGATTAACAAATTAGTAATGTGAGACACCTACATTCGAATCTTGAGGTTGTAAATGATGTGTGGTGTAAAAGACTGATACAAAATAAGCAGATTGCATCTATGGATGATTTTTCAATAAATGTGAAAAATTTTATTTTTCCAGAAAATATGTTTTTGACAATTACCTATCTTTGAAAGAAAGCAAGACTAAAAATCTTTAAATGTGGGGAAAGATCCCAGAGCTACTCAGCTTTAGTAACCAGCAATGAAACCCATTGCCATACTGATTTTTATTTTCCTAGTTACATGAGATTTCTTTAAAATTCCCTGAAATTTTCCTTTATACTCCTTGTTATAAATATGCTTCATATCTCTAGGGGTATATTCACAGTAAGCAAAATATGCTAGTATTCTGGACTTTAAATTGGGCCTCAAAATAGGGAGAAGTGGCCAATTTCCTCAATAAGGTCCTGCTCCTGAAAAAAGCAAACCATCTTTGACATATGCTGCAAAGCCTGATGAATCAGTAGCAGTACATAGATTTTAGTAACATGTAGAGATAACTGAAGTTCATGGTCATAATTTGGATGGATGGAAAAGATGTGTGGATATTGTGTGGACAAGGTGAAAGCGAGGAGGATCAGAAGCAATGTATTGCTGCTCCTGTGGCTGCCCCTGGAGGAGGATAGGGAGGCCCTGCCTTTGATACTGCTGGCTGCAGCATCTCCCCAGGTGTACTGAGAATCTTGTAGAAAATAAAGTTTTCTTTTACCGCTTAACACACACAAACAGCAAAGGGAACTTCTGCTTCCCGGTATCACCCCAGCTGACAGCCAAAAATAAAAGTGGGCTTCAACACAGCTGATAGCTTTGTTTGCCCTTTATACAGCACTTAGTGATGCAAAGGGCTATGGCATCTCAGAGGTATATCTCTGTAACACAAGCACCTAGCCCTCTAGATGTTTATAAATGTGTAAAGGACGGATGTCAGGAGGATGGAACCAGGTTCTTCACAGTGATATCCAATGACAGGACAAGGGGCAACGGGTACAAGTTTGAACATGAGGTTCCAAAGAAACAAGTAAAAAATTCTTCACTGTGAGTGTGAGGGAGCACAAGAACCGGCTGCCCAGATGGGTTGCGGACTCTCCTTCTCTTGAGACATTCAAAACTCACCTAGACAAGTTCCTGTGTGACTTACTCTAGGGGGTCCTGCTCTGGCAGGGGGTTGGATTGGATGATCTTTCAAGGTCCCTTCCAGCCCTGAAGATTCTGTGATTCTGTGGTGTTAAGGCCTCATCCTGAAAATTGTTGTGCACTTGCTGGGGAGCACTCAGCACTTCCCTGACAACTGACATCAGTGAGAATTGGAGTAAAGGGACCTCAGTAGCCCAAGACACCTCAGAGTCTCAAGATATACTGAGCAATTGACTGGATGGCTACCTCTGTCTCCAAGCCCAAGGGAGTATTGAACAATTCAAACTAGTACAGGAAAGATCAAAACCTTCAGATGGAATGGAAGAAATTATTCAGCTGCCTAGGAAAAAAGACAACCTTGAATGATTAAGAACTGTGTGAGGGAGCGAGAGATTAATAATCACATGACGGAGCATAGTATCTGATACAATACATAATTCATGAACTCACAGAAAAGAGTGATTCATCTCTCCTTGAAAAATAATTAAGAAAGATGTTTGGTGATGCTAAAAATTCACTGAAGTCTGTAATTCTGAAAGAGAATGAAAACATGTCTGTATTTGTATTCTACTGAAGCATTCAAAAATTCTTGTAGAAAGGGGACAATGTTTCAAATACCTATCAATCTCCCATATAATCAGTAGAAAATCAGATTCCAAAAAAAATAAATCTCCAGAAAATCTTAGTTTATACAAGCAACAAAAGAAATCATATATCCATAAAGCAGCTCACAAATTAAGAAGAAAATATCACCAAGTTTTTATGACATAAATCTTACTGTTTTATTTAGTTTTTGGTTTTTTTTTTTTTTTTAAGAAGCTGAAAAGATTCAATCTCTTGTCAGGAATGGTTGGCCAGTGCTGTGTTCCTTATACTGAATTGTTCTACCTCTTCCCAGGACAGGAAATGTATTTCCTTAACAGGTTATAGAACAATTCTGGAAAATTTGCAATTGTAATTAATGGTGACTGAGGTCAGTAGTTCAGTAATGTGAAAAGCTAAATTTGAAAGGTATTGGAAGTATTTTGCAATGCACTTGCCTTAGAATATTTTCAGTTTCTTTTGTGCCATAAAAGATAAAATCTGAGAAAAATCGCTCCCAGATTATGTGACAAACGTAATACTTAATTTGGAAGTATTAGAGGTAAAACACAGTGTTTTTTCTTATTAGCTAAAATATTTCTTAAGCAAAGCATACCAGTGTGATTCCCTGGTCTTTGCAAGAATCCAGCAAAAGAACATTGCAAAGGAGTCTGAATCACCCAGTGCTGGGAGCAGATCATTTCTTTGTAGGAATTTTGTACTTTGAGAGAGACTGTCTGTGCACCAGTACAGGCCATTCTCTGCCTGGGCATTTGAAGTAGGACTGTGCTGGGAGTGCAGCAGTCACTAGGTGTAGAATGATGTTCTAGAGGTGCCTTTTAAGGAAACTGAGATTTGTATGGAAACATGATAAGACGACTATGTGTAGGATGTTGTCCCTTCACATGCAGGAAAACACCTCATAGCTCTCCAGGCCCTCTTAATAAACGGCAACAAAGCTTTCAGGCAATTAGCTCTTTTCTCCTTGGTTAGTAACATATGAGACAGGAGGTTAAAAGCAGTATGTACTTTGGGTAAGGAAGGGAAATATTCCACCTGCATGAAACTAAAATTTCTTATGGATGTTTCTTCTATTATTTGTTCTAATAAGCTTGCTTCTGTAAGTTTGTACATGCATCTTAAGATTTCACAGTAATAGTGGAGACTTGGTTATAACACTCACCCAATTTATTTTACATAATAGCAAGTTAAATAACTGCTTCATTATGAAACAACGGATGAAGGTTTTCTTATCAATATCATGCAGGTGAGTTTCTTAGGTACCTGTAGGTAACACAAGGAAATTGTACATGTACTAAAGAGTAGATGCTTTTACTTTGAATTTATGGTTAATGAGAGACATCAAACGTTCTGATGTTTGCCCTGCTAAGCATTGTTTGTCAAGAAAGAAAAGGTTACTATATAGTCATACATGCTCTAGCCTAGCTGTTAGAATATACAGAGGTCAGGACCATTGTCTTAACAAAAGAACACATCTCTTGTGGAGAGCAAAGACCAGCTCTAGCATTTTAGAATTTCCTCCTGATAATGGTAATTACTTTGCTTTGTCTGCTTTGCACTGCTTTTTCTGAATTTAACTAGATGAAAGCCCTCAGCCAGTAATGATAGCCAGCTTTCCTTTGGATCTCTGCCAACAACCTATAATTAAAGTGTTTTCTTGAGAGAGGACCACTGTATAGTACCTATTGTGCATTATGTCTTTGGAACTTGACTGCAGTAATTGAAAAAAAATCTCCAATGTACACTTCTCTCTGTAGCTAGTCACCTCATGGGACCATCACAGGAGAAAATTTATAACTGTATTTTGTGGGAATGTAAAAATGGACATAATAAAACATTGTACAGTAACTTCAGATAACTACAATGAAGGGTTTGGTTCTAGAAAAGAAGTGTTCACACATGGAATTAACAGGAATGCCTACTGGTCTTTAAGCATACACCCAGTGTTAATATTTTATGTTTCCTGGCATAGGTAAGACCTAAAAATTCACGTCTTGTTTGCCATGTAAGTGAATATTGCTGAGCCAAAGAATTTCAAAGTGACTTTATACAGAGAGCTCTGAGAAGGTGCCGTATATGCTCAGCTCTCTCAGGCAGACAGAATGGTTTGTTTATTAACAACCAGAGGAACAGTCGGAGGAAACCATCATCCAAACCTTGAGCCATCATGGTAAAACTGGAAAGATTTCCATGGTTGACAGCTGTGATGTGCAGAATTTTGATGACCTCTGTCTTCTGCCAAAATGAGATGTACCTGGAAGGCAAGACCTGACCAACAGAAAGCATTGTTTGTCCTTAGAAGAAAAACAGTGCTTTTCAGGTACACAAGTTACAAGGAAAAAAGAAAAAAAGCATAAAGGCTATGAATAAGAAAGTTGCCTTTTTCATTAATTCCTACCAGTCTTAGAATTGCTATATGTTATTTTGAATATATGAAACAATACATTTAGTTTAAGGATAAACAGGTTGGTTTACACTTCTTGTACTAGAGAAATACCTGGGCTGTTTATAGCAACAATCAAGTGAGGATCCCTACTTAGAAATTTTTCCAGTAAAGTCTGAAGAGTCACCAAATTGCTGAGGTCAAGGGACAAAAGTATCCGTAGAATATTGCTTCACATTTGATATGATTCAGTAGAGATGTAGCTGTAATTAACTTCTACTGAAGCAGAAATTACTAAGTGTTCATGGCAGTTCTTTACCAAATGAAAAGTGAGAGATTTGAAAAGGGCTCTGTTTAAAAAACCTTAAACCATTTTTTTTTTTTATTGTGTGTTTCTTATTTAAAGAAAGAAACTAAAGGAAATCAATCAAGTTACAGGATGTATGCTTTGGAGATGTATACTTTATTTCTGTGTTATGCCACCCAGACAGGTTAAGCACCTTACTTCTGGAGACTTTCTGGTCATTTTCATATAAAAACCATTTACAGAAGTGCAAAGGCAGACTGTGTTTCAGAAACTGTATTACATTTTCAATGGGAAGAAGTATTCAGAAGCTTTATACACATTTTCTGAAGTGAGGAAGAGTTTTGAAAGAAACACATTTTGATAAAATTCTTGGATCAAAATCTGGCTGAATTTTGATTGACAAAGTCCAACTTTTTGTAAAGAATTTAAACATTGTTCCTTGCAACGTTATTACTGAAATGAATCTTGGTATAATGATGACCTACATGAAATTTGTAGACTTTACTGAGAATTTCTTAATACACACATGCAAACTACTGTGAATACTGTACCTATCTTATTTCTTTTCAACTTATGTAGTGTAGCATTGCATTAAAATTCAAAATCATGGTTAAATATGAAAATTGTTAAACTCTGAGTATCTTTATTCACGTGGAAGCTGCTTTAACAGAGAATTGATTATTCTCTTGAGTAAATCAGTATTTCAAGTGTCATTGTGCTGGAAAATTCAATTTAAACAAAGGATCTGCCAACATCCCATTTCTTTCCAGCAACAATGCCAAATAATCATAAATGATGGCAGAACTCTTCAGTTTGTTGGAAAAAATAAAAAAGAGTATTAAAAAAATTAGCTTAAGACCAATGTAATTAATATCTCCTGCATAATCCGCAGCAGGATGTTGTGCATTCCAGATTACATGGTGATCTAAGAAATTTCTAGGGCCAATAGTCTGATTCCTTTGCCCAGAGGTAAAACAGATCCAGGGAACAAGAAACTTGAAAGTAAAGCTGGAGAATAAAGACATTTTAGAGTATGCTTTAAAAAAAACCAAACAAACAAACACAAAAAGCTTTAGTTATTTGTACAACGCAGAGTACATTATGAACTTATTTCTTCTATGTACCAAAACATATGGTGGGCAACTTTCATGCACAGCTAGAAACCTTGGACATATGAGGCTTTTAAGACCAGAAAAAATAGTTTTACAACAGAGGCCTTTCCTCGATGTCCTCCCCTTTGGCAATTACAGATTCTCCAAGGCCAGCCTGCTGAATACACCACAAACAGATGAGCTCATTGTCTTAACTTCTAATGCTCTGTCCAAATCACAGAGCAGACTGCTGTCAGGCATAATCAGGTCTGAAATAACTGTGCTCCACAGACAGGAGTAGGGGACTGTTATCTGGATCTATAGACTTCTTTAAGTACGTCTATTCATTTTCTTATCAAGGTAATTTACACTTACTATTACTGGTACAATGGGAGGGAAGACCAGAGATTTTGTCCCTCAGCTGTAGATGAATGCATTAGGAATCTCTCTCACCTTTTTGAAGACTGATGTCTTTCCCATAGTCCCAGCTAAAACAATGCAAACCAGAGTGAAACATTCTGGGGCTCATGTTTCCATGCATAGATGCTGTGCCTGAATCTAAAATTTGGTTTAGGCAGGGACTGTTACTGAATGTATGATACCTCTTTTTTTTTTTTTTTTGCAAGTAATTATTCATCAGTCTATAATCTCATCAGTTTCTTTTATTCTGAATCATTATACTTAGTATTCTAACCATCTGCTTATGGATGGCTCTATATCAATTTTTTGCTTCTCTGTCAATTTTAGATTTCTATACTGTAGTATAGTATAGTTAGGGACCATTTCAGATGGCTTTATTTGTGATCTTTCTTTGTAGCTAATAACTATCTGGACCGGTTGCTTATGATTTTTTAAATCCTGTGTTTGTCCTACAGTTCATTTAAGTATTTTGTTTTTTCTTCTATTGTTCACAAGCACTTCTGACTGTTTAAATAGGTTTTGCCTTCAGAAAAAAAACAACAAAACAAAAAAATTCCTGGAAATCAGACATCACTACAAAGGTTTCTTTAACCCAGAGATATTAACGATATATGAGTTAAAGTGAGCAAGTTTGGCAGTTAAAGATTCTCTCTGGAGATCAATATCTCAAAATTTTTCTAAACTCCAGATCACTGATACAATGGAATTTGGAATAGAAGTTTGTAAGTTCCTTAATTGTAATATTCAAACAAAAGTGGTACAGGAATGAGATGAGGTTTGCAAAATGTAATTTGATCCAATTCCAAGGAGAGCATCTTGTTTAGCTACAGATGTGCTTTAGTACTAATTGATCATTGCTTTAGCAGAAAAGCTATTTAGAAGTGTTCCAAGATACAAAACTGACACTACTACACAAATAGCATCAAGCTATGCTGTGTTTTCTCTTCATTCATCTCGCTGAAATTAAATATGACCAGAAGGAGTGACAGAGCTTCAGTCAATCTCATGTTAATGCTTTCCTAGAAAATGTTTTCTTTTCTCCCTAAATTATTGATTGAGCTATTAGAGGTCTGAAATAAAACTTTAATTAGTTGTTAGAGGCCTCACAAAGTATGACCTGCTGGAACATATGAATGGAGTTGAAAGAGAGCCATCTAACTGCAGGAATTGCAGCCAGCAGAACAAGACTCTTATATGAGCAGAAGCTTAACATCTGTTGCAGATTTCTAGTGTTTTGGGCAAACTGATTTTTAGCTGAAAGTTGACTGATGGTTTTTAGTTGACTGCCTTATGAAATATTGCAAAATACATAAAATACTATTTTCAATCATATATACTGTCATTTTGAACTGGCAATTTCACATTGAAGTGTCCTTTTCTGTCCACAAGCTAAAATTCATCAGTTTAAGGGCATGTATCACATAGAAAAACAGTCATGTTTTCCACTTGGATGGTCTCTACTCAGTATTCTATAGCTTTTTGCTTGAGATAAGGAAAAGTAGGCAGAAATTTTCAGAGCTACAAAAGGAACTTATGTGTTTGTCACCAAAATAAACCCCTCTAATACACTTGAAGTGGAAAAAAAAATCCTACTTTATTAGAATTCAGTTCAATGATCTGTCTTCTTGGCTGCCTACTTAGAAACATCTCTTTGTCCTGTCCTATTTCTTTTTGTCATTGTTGCATTATGTTCATACATCTCACACTGTCATATTGTTTTGATGAATTCATTTTGAGATAGAAGCTTGGACTTAATTATCAGTATAAATTTTTCAGGAAAAGTGACTTTCAGCAGGTGAGAAAATGACAATATTAGCAACATGATTTTATTACAGAACTTGCAAAGTTTGTGAGGGATTATCAGGGATTCTGAAGTCAGATAAATTGTCATATCCAAAATATCCTCCACTTCTTACTATTGTAATTGGGACTTAATATTTCCTCATGGAGTACAGGGATTAAAAAAAACCCCAAAAACTGGTGAAAAGTTGAAAGCACTAAGTTCTTTGTAATAATAAAGCTGATGATAAACGAGTAAGGGCTTATCTGACACTTCAACAAAGTGGGGTGGGGACTGCTTTTCTCCAGTCAGGTGATGGAAGAAACAGGTAAAAATAAAGCAGCCCTCACTAATGATCTTGCAGTCTCCTGCTTTTCTCCTCAATGAGACTGAGGCTGTATTACAAAATGTGGGAAACCAAAGATCAGCAAGGGCATCAGGCAGTGATTAAGAATAGGAAGCTGTCTAATATGAAACTTTTAAGAGTAGTAAGAGGGAAAACTCACTGAAAGAAACAAGAGAACTCAGAAGAAAGGAAGAATAGGAACCAGAACATGGTGGCATCAGAGTGCTTGGAAAAAAACAGTATACCACAGCAATAAGTCTGGCTGAATAGCAGGCTTTACAGTTCACAGATTTATATATTTTCTTCTTTTTAATCTGGCTTAGTTTCAAATTGGAACAAATCCATTTTTTAAAAGAAAAATTTCTTCAGAATTTTTTTTTTCCAGGAAAATGTTTTGGAAACACTGACATACTGTGTTTCCAAAACCACACATTTCCCCCTGACCCTACAGCTGCTAAATGGAACTGGCATTGACAGAGAGGCTCTGTGGAAAGGCAAAGTCTGTGGCTCAGCTTAGGGCTTCCTGGTTTTTGGTCATCCACCATGGACACGCAACAATTCATGGGTTTAAGATGAATTATGAGATACTTTAGGATTTACATTATTTTTCTTTAATTTGTATTTTAAATGTGTTTATATAGCTTTCTATATGTGTATATGTGCACATTTATCTGTTTGGTTTATTTTTCCAGTTAAGTTTGTCTACAAGGAAGTGTGGAATTGATGTAAAAGGTTTGTATGTGTTTTTTTGGCTTTTTCACAAGGCAAATCTAAGCATAATAACAGCTAACTTGCTTTTCTTATTTAACTTTTAATAATCCATTTTAAAGGAAATTAATAGATCATCAAATATTTGCAACTCAAAGGCTAAAAAGTCTGAGATATAGATGACACTTCACATTCTTTTCCGCTCATATTTATTGCCATTATTTGACTTGCCCAGAGTACGTGAATGTAACCTGGAAAGATAATGGTTAAATTTTTAGGAATGTTTCCTATATCCTACTTTTTTTGCAGTTTTTCTCTAAATACTTCATTTCCCAAAAATCCTGGCTTCTTCAAACCAATGTATAAGATCCAAGAATAGAAACAACAGCCTTTTTCTTTCTATTTTTTTTTGTGGTGTAGCAACAAAGCAACACAGTTTTAATTTTGAAATCACTTTCATGATCTACCTCTACAGAAAACCAAAACCAAAACCAATCCCAAACTCCTGAAAATATGGCTAGTTTAAAATGACAAAGAAATTACAATTTGCTGACGGGTATCAGCATGCTGCAAAAGAATGAATAGCTCATGTCAATTATTCACAATGAGTCATTCACTCAGACTAACAGCAAAAGAAGAAATGAGGACAAAAATATGAAAGAAGTGGGAAAACCACAGAAATTAGAGATAACATGTCTAGGTCTAGATTTTTGTCTATATGTGAATTTATTGAGATTTCTTATAAATATTGGCATGAATATTTTTAATTGAAAGCTGAGTTGCTATCAATTTGTATTCTGAAAAACTATCTGCATGTCTTTCACTTCAGCTAGCAAAATCCTTGTTGCACATGTTTTTAGCTCATTGTTTCCAAAACCTCTCCTAATACTTTTACATTATGTTTAGAGTGTTCGCTTTGTGATTTGAATTCTGAACAGTGAAATTTATTGGGAATCCAAAGATAAAGCTTTTCCGGCATTGCTGATGTTCTCTATAGATAATAAAGTTCTTTATTAGTATTTCAATGATTAGATTAGGTAACTGAAACAAGTTTCACATCAGCTTTTCCAATGACTTAGCAGTAACATAAGCTCTTGATAATGACTGAGATATGTTTCCCTTGAAGAACAATGACTTTGCTGGCAATGGAAGCTCAAGTGCAAATGAAAGATATTTCACAGCTTGCTCCAAAATGGGGTTAAGTATTTTTGTAACTAAAAAATTAAAACATGAAGATGAATTCCAAATTTCTGCATCTTGGGATTTGCAAAATACTTGAAGATAGAGCTGAACTCACAGTTAAGATGCTTTCATTTAGATATTTATGGATGCCTTTATGTATACGAGAACTTATTTGAACAGAAATGTTATAGCTTTAAAACGTGCCTGAAAAAAAATTCTGAGGTGAACAAGTACACTATTATGCACCGAGTTTTGCTCTCCCATTTTGAAAAATATGTACACAGTATTTGTTAATATGTTCTCTTTTTTTAAACAATTTGCTCTCACAGTTTGTATAAGTTACTGCATGAAATCTGAGCTTTTTCTTCATTTACAGCATTGATCATGACGGTCATATCTTATTTTTATCAGATTTCTAGTGAGTGAGTTTTAAATCTTATAATCTAGTGTATGCTGGATATGTTTATAGGAAAAGAGCAGCATATTTATATTATGTGTATTTTTGGATGTGTATGATGAAAATTCACTTGTCTTGACGATTCATACTGAGAATTCACGAAATCTTTGAAAGGAACCCCTAAGAAATTAAAATGAATTTGAGACAAATTATCTATGATGTCAACCAAAAGATTTCTTTGCCTTTATCAGCAAGTCAATAAACATACTTCAGAGCAGAATTCTGGTGTATTAACATCTGTATCCCAATTCTAGATGAAGTTTAAATGAGTACCTAATGTCAACTACCAAATATAATGGTATTAAAACAACTTAAATGAGTAGATTCAAAGAATTAAATGCTCTTTTGGTATTTCCGTGTATCTGTATAAATTGACATATATATATATATATGTTAAGGAACTGAATATAGATCAGGTTTCAAGGTTTGATTCTACTTTCACCTTGCCTTACTGTTCACTTTCCTTTCTATTTAAGGAACTAACTACAGTTTTAAAGCCTACAAACTTCTACAGCCCACTTTGCTTTACATTCTAAGAGACTTTGTACAGTTTCAGCAATTGGTTCTTTGTAATTCTTACTAGTTTTAAATTTAAACTGAACAGTTAATCTTACATAATGTTTTATAGATAACAAAGCTGACATGTAATTCAATGCTTTTCTCAATTTAAAGGAAAACATTTGGTGAACTCTCAGTTATATTAACTTGGCAGTATTCGTACTCTTTAAGGTGTCAGTTTACAATTGCATTGTAACATAATCATACACAAACTCTGTAAAGTCTTTTCCAAGGCTAGAGAGATTAAGGAACAGAAAAAAAAACAAAAGGAAAAATGTGTTTTCAATCAATGATTAAACTATATATGCAAGATATATAATTTTTTTTTTTTTAGTTTTAAATGCATGTTTTATTTGGAAATACTTAAAATGAAATGTTAGTGTGTAAAAGCATCTAAAGATACGTCATTATATTAAACAGAAACCATGTTCAAGGCCTTCATCTTCAGTCATTTCCTTGTCTATAGTTTCACGTATTATACTCTGCAAAGTCTCCTGGTAGCGCTTGCTGCAATAAGCTGAGTTTTTGAGAATGCTTTAGGAAATTTTAGTTAGGCGATTTTATCCTAATATGAGCAAACACTATGTAGTATAATAAAGTCTGAAGTGATTAGAAGATGGTTGTAGAGCTCGCACTGTCTGGTAGCTTGCCATCAAGTCTTATTGCTCTCTCCATCAACAGTTACATGTCCTTGGGACATAGTGATTATAATCAGTCTTCCTACTGAAAGAACAGTTCCTCATTGCCACTAAAATTTGAGAAACAGCAAGGCATGTGGTCAGAATCATTATCTTAGTTTCTCTCCTTTATCTGTAAAAGTTGTTATCGGCCATTCCTGGGTTGCTTAGGAAACCTCTACATCCCTACATCCCAGACCTGTTTCTTACTTGTGAGACTGAGTTAGAATGAAGTTTCTTTACTTGATAACATGCTTTTTCTTCTTTGTAATTATTTTTTTCCCTCACTGTTGCCATGGAAGCTACCACTTTAGTTCTGTTATACTCTCTTAAACACCTGTTAATCCTCTGACCTTTCCTGCAGACTTGATCCCTTGATCACCCCCAGTGTTGGCAGTGAAAATGCAGAAAGATGGCAATATTCAATGTTGCAAGGTCTTCAGGGCTCCTCCTCCCTCCTCTCCTGTTTTTCATTGTTTTGTGACTTTACATTGCAATAGCATTGCCACTTAATCTCCTGCAGAGATGCTGACCTGCTAGATTAAGATAGTTTTCTTTGTTTAAACTTAATTTTAATTCCAGAGATAATTTTTCCCTTCCTTCTCAAATCTTTAACGTTACATTGCTTTGTCCTTGAAAATGCTTTGACCATGAAAGTGTTTTTGGCTAGTGATTTTTGAAATCAAATTATCTTGGTATGCAGTAAATCACTAAGGTACCGATATGAATTTAGTCTCTGTTATTGCTTATTGTCTTCTGATACTTTTCCTTATGTAGAAATGCTACTGATTGACCTGAATAAATGTATTTTCTCCTTCAGGATATTTTTGACCTTGTGGTATACCTAGTACAAGTTTAAAATACTGAAGTACTATAAAAGTGATAAAAAAGAGAGCAGTATTTTTTTTTTGTAAAGCCTCTGCAAGATACTCTGCTGCCACATCTTTGCTGACTTGAGGAGTCATCTTGAAAAACAGTCATCATTGGCTTTTAGCAGGTTTTAGAAATCACAGCTACACATTTTAGTTTCACAGTAATATGATAGTGACTCCAAAATATTACTTTTCATTGTCAAAATGAAGGGTATCTGATATCTGAAGTTTTTTATATCTATTGTTATTTGCATTCATCTTGATTAAATTCTCTAATAATCTACTCAATTTAATCCCACCACTATTTAGTAGATTTTCCACGAAGTAAATGAAGCTAAAGTTTTATTCTTTCTTTTTATACCACCGTGTTAGGAAACCAATGGCTAGTGTCAGCTGCTGGGAGTAAGTTAACGTTGCAAATGAGGGTGATATATGTTTTAACTGCATTTACTGGTTGTCAATGCTGACTGAAATTCTGGGATAATGAATAGATAGATGCCAGGTGTTAGCATATCTTGGGCTTAAACATTTTGAAATATTTTATTTTCGTTTCCATATAGCTTTAACTCAGATTTTCCTACTATTGGCAAGTAAACATAAAAAGCAACCTTCCATTTTATACAGATGGAGAAAGCAAGTTCTATCTCAAGTTTTGTACTGCTTGGGCCTCAGACTAGTAATCCCTCTTAAAATCAACATTGACTTGGTAATCTCAATTGAAAGTAATTCTGTCTATGTTTTTTTGAACTTGTGGTTTTATACACAGCTGTATAACTCTACAATGCTAGCACTAGTGCACCTATAACATCTTACGTTAAAACAAATACTGAGTACTAACCTTCCTTTCCCCTCTCCACTCCTCCCAAGCCTTCAGGTAGCTAGCAGCTGATAAATCTGGTTTCTAGGTTACCAGTGAACCAGATGGCAAAACATAGCGGGGAAAAAAAAGAAAAATATGAAGATATGTTTTTTTTCTGCACTTATTTAATCACATTTTCAAATTGTTCATTATGTAAGTTAATGTGCTAAAACCACAGTTCATACCAGGAAAAAGATGTTGCTTTTCAAAACATGACTAAAATACCTGTAAGAGTTTTGAAATGTAACTTCTGAGCTGTTCAAGCTTGCTGTTGTACAATATAACGATATTTAATACATGCAACCATGTAATTATGTGTAATAACTAGTGATCATTGTGTATGCTGATAGGAAAGATAAAGAATGGGGGCTGTTGTGTATTTAGCCGGTCCTCTGCACCTGCAGAAAGCAGACAACTCTTCTCGCTGTGGAAGAAACAAGATAATGACGGCATGATATTAAATGTAAACATTAATTCTTTGGAAAAAATACTAGGAATAAGTCTATCAATTAATTTGTTGTTCTGAACAGCAAAATAATGTTTCATGTCCGCTTAAAGACAAATAAAAGACTAGTGGAATGAAATTCTTGATTCTCTATTTACCACATAGCTTCTAAATCCATTATTACTACTTTTTGGCTATTTGAGCTTCTGTTTGTGATAAACTCTCTATACATATTAAACTCTACTTGAGTTCTGAAGTAAATAATGAAACCATCAGCCTGTGCTACTTTAGACTAAAAGAAAAACAAGCCACAGTGAAAACATAATTGTACTAATACTGAGACTCTCAGCATGTTTTATTAGCTCAGGCATAGTCCTGCATTAATGTAACTTAATGGCTTTTGGACACGAGGTGGCTTGCATCCAGACAATTTGGAGTGTGGGTGGGGCTAGCCTACAGCTTTCTACATCCAACAGTATAAGCACACACTAAGCTGATCAGTTATTTATAAAAAGCAACTTAATGTGTTTGGGAAAGATTACATTCTGCTGAAATATTTGTGCTAGAATAGGGACATGGATACCTGCCATCTGGGGCTGATGAAAGCTGGTAAAGACTTCTCAGAGACAAAAACCATTGCTTTTAGAGAAGGAAGCACTCCATAATGACATAGCCATCAAGAAAGCAGTACACGATACCAATGTTTTCTCAATGACTCTCCCCACTAAAGGTCTTTGGAGAAAGAGTAGTTGGACATTATTCTTTCTCACTAAAAAATATATCTGATCTTTAAATTATTAAGGATATTGTGATGAATTTGACTTTGAGTCTTGAACCAGGATCTCAAGTAGAAATGATTCCACCTACCCTGGTGGGTGAGTGTCATTTCAGAAGCCACTTCTTTTGAAAGCAGAGGTGTTGGCAATGTTAATGTACAGCAGATATGAATATGAGATGGAGAAAGCTAGTCTTCAGTCCTCACAGTTAGACTTCAGACAATCAAGATGGCTAATCTTTCCCTTTTGATGGCAACATCTCCCTGGGACTTATTAACAAATTAACAATTCTTTAGCAGTTAGTTTAGCTTCTTTACATACCAAAGTTCTAAGAAAAAATGGAGCTCACACTGTAGAATGGATAGTGCTAGCAAGTTTTTCTGTAGTGGTTGGCATCAGCACTGTCACCCAGTTGTCACAGTAGGTATCTGAAAAGAGTCTTTCATTTTGGCATAGTACTTAGAAGGTAGCAATGAACTTAAATGCACAGGTTAAAGAAATGCTTTGAAAGTAATGTCAGTGAAAATTGGTGCCAGAAAAATACTGATATTATAAGGTTAGATTGGAGCAGAGTGTCGTATTGTACTTTTTAACATTTATTCTGCTGAACATAAACCAAGTGCATCAATAAGATAATTGCTTGTTTGCTGTGCAGCTCTTTAGAATATTCCTGCAAATCCAGAAAACCCTCACTGCAGCCAGCTACATTGCATTGGATTTGAATCAGTAACTGCATACAGAACCTCAACAACACAATCCTAACTCTTTGTCACAGTCTGGATTGCTGTGGTAGGTGCAGGAGCAAAGTACAAGGTTGCTTTTATTGAACAGCCATCTGCTTCTAATAAAGAATATATTAACAATAATTAAATATAGTAGAATCAGCAAGGAGAGCACAGCTCATTTTCATATCATACTAGAAGAATGTTACTGTATACTTACAATTAATGTACAATAATAATATTCACAAACTGACAATTCCAATCATCATTGTAGAACTTTACAATTAAAGCATCAGTATAATTAAGAGCAAAGCTTTCTGATAGCTCACATTGCAAACAAATGACTATAAATTTGAATAATGTGCTCATAATGAAATTGGCTGTTAATCAGATCATAATCAACATTGTAGTTAATCATAGAAGAAATGAATTATCTCGCTTAAGAACAAAACACTGCCCTTCAGCTCATCTGCAGTCCATGTTATATCTATGTGTGCATGTTACATCTTGGAGTCCTTGTTTTCTGAGGCTGATTTACTTTGTCTATGATTTTGTGAGTTTTCTGTGCAGTTGAGCTGATACACGTCAGAACTGGGTAAAATGGAAGTGAGGAAGTAGTCAATCACTCTAAATCCATCAAAATGAAAAAATGCACACAAGTACAAATGAAAGCTGTTGACGTTGCTTATTTCTTTCTCTTCAGGAAAACCTTTTTTCAACTGAAGGTTTTCATTAGCTTAAACAGAGTTATTGGTGACATCAATTTCAAGCTTATTTTTAAAAGAATATTTTCACAAATGGCTTGAGAGACATAAGTATCAGAGATGACTTCTAAGACTGTATTAATCATCAAAGGAGTGTGGACACACTTGTTTACTTTTTTTACTTGGCATTGTCTTCATTCATCAGTTTTGTGGTAACCTGTATCAGTTTCTTGGTCTGACTGGAAGATGATTTTCTCAGCAAAATATTTGTATTTTGACAAATCAGTTGATACACCCCAGAATCACCACTGCCTAAAGAAAGCAGCAGGACAGGAAGGTAAGATAGGGCCAAAGGTTTAGAGCAGCTTAAGCAAACTTTGAAACTTATTTTGATGATTTCTGAATTATACCTAAGCCCCGGTAAAGCAGCTTGAGTGATTTAATGGAGTGCAGTCGACTTTGAATAGAAATAAAACCCATATAGTTTCTCTGAGAGCTTTCAGTTACTTGTGTAAAATAGGATTGTATCATTTGCAAGTCCAAATGCTATTTTATTACAAATAAAATATTATTGATATGAGTTATAATGATGACAGATTTTGACTACTTGTTTATAACTAGCAGCCTTAAGATTAATTAACAATCTGGAAACTAGTTCTCCTGGCTTCAAGGTGTGAATTAGTGCTTCAGAATGTTTATCTATTAATAGTATTACTGTTGTATTTGTGATAATAAAATTAAATGAGATCAGTTTTGTAGAACAAAGATATGTCTTTACTAGATTCACTTTGTACAGCTGTAAGAGATTTTTTAAGTCGTAATTTTTTCTTCCAAGTCTGAAATTGAAGTGAAAATTTTCAAACTGAATATTGTTAGAGAATAATATCTTTTAGTTTAATATAATTTCATTAAATACTTAGACAATTTGAGAGAAAATGTGACTGGGTTGATACCTGTGAAGAAAACGATAATGTTTTCAAGCAGAGAAGCAATAAGACTATCGACTGGGATGAGACAAGAAACTAATAGGTTAAGGTGATTTTTATGTTAGAGCAATTTTGAGGTCTCAGAAATCTCGTTCACTGGAAAAATCATCCAGCTATTGGAATTCAGTCCCAAGCACTTGAAGGGCAAATACATTAATCAAGAAACTCAACACAAATTTGCCAGGATGTATTTTGCTTGACAAAGCTGATTGCCTTCTTTAATGATATGAATGGTCTGCACCAAGCCTTAGCCTACCTGATCAAGTGCTGGCTCTAGTTCTGCTTGGAGTAGGATGTTGTACTAGATGATCTTCAGAGCTACTGGCCACCAATATTATTCTGTTTCTCAGCTTTGAAGGCTGATACTTCCATTTCAGACTTCAGAAGGAGTTCCATGCTGCAAAGCTTTGTCTGTTTCTTATACAACCAGGTGGGCAAATAAAACATACCACTTACAGAGTTCTTCCTTTATTAAAAAGGCTAAGTTTGTATCCACTGTTGTAAGAACAAAGAGAAACCTCTTTGAATAGTATAATTTTGTTTATTACTGACTGCTTTTGTAACTCGTGTTGGTCAGAGTGTTATCCATGGATATGAAACTCCAGTGGTGTGCTACAGTGATTCATTCAGTTACTTCTAGTTTATACTGCTATAGATGATAACTGCAGAGATTTACCTTGAGTTGATGAGGACTCAGTGGATAAAAAAATCAGTATTAATGTATTAACATTAATAATTCCTGGGCTGCATCGAATTTATGGATTGCAAGGTTAAAATGAGGTTAGAATTGAAGATTTTTAAACTCTTGTGACAAAAACCAACTACTTGAAAGGTTATAATACTTTAGGAATACTAGTAGAAATACTTTCCTCGTGTAAGCAATAAATATAATTTTTCTTAACTTCTGACAGTCAATACATACTTTAAAGTCTTGTTTAAAAGAGAGGAGACAAACCCCTGCTCTTTTGCATATCTTCTTCTAAATCATGATTTTTTTTTAGAGTCTGCATGTGGTATATATCAAACATACTGTACATAAAGTTTAACAGACAATCATTATAAATAACAGGAATCTACATTTGACAAAACAAGGATGTAGCTCATGGGAAATGAGAAATATATTCTGATGATCTTTCCCACAAACTTTAATTTTTCTAATATATTAAATATTATTGTATAAAACAATGAACACTTTTTCCTTCCTAGTTGTGTAATTTCAAAGCAATAAAAAGAAACATAATAAGAACATATGGAACATGGACTTTCAAAAAGAAACAGTTGGCAAAACTGTGCTTCAGATTGCTGTCAGAATATCAGCCTTTCGGCAAGCTTGGAGTAGAACAGATGGGAAAAGTCAAAACTGGTAATAGTTCTCCATGCTTAACACAGGAGAGCAAGTTGTCAGTCTAATTCATCCTTGGCAAAAGATAATTGCTTCTTTTTTTCTTTTTTTTTTTTTTTTTTTTTTAAACATTGCTTATGGCCAGAGTCCTTTTGATCTATTTCTATATTAAGGCCAGAGAACCAACATAGATTACAAATATGTACTGAGGCCTATTTACTTGACTATGAAGACTGAGGTAGGATAGAAGACTTGTCTGTCAGTGGAGCACAGCAATGGATTCATTTCATCCACACTGTGTGAAATAAAAGCAACATAATGAATGGGAATGGGATGAATGGCTGTGCCTTGCTCCAGGACCCATTTCCACAGCTTGCCTAGCTTTGACAACCTTTTTTTTAACTACTTGGGTAATCCTATTGATTTCAGCAGCTTTTTTTCTTTGGACTTCTGTGGAACTTTGCATGGACTGAAAACTGTGCACGTGCTTCAGTTCCTCTAGGATTGTCCATTACTGGAATGATTATGTACCTCTGTATTAATGTGACTTTTAAATTCTCAGCAGTTTACAAATACAATGGGAATATATTTAACCTTAATAATATCACAGTTGTTACTTGCTGAGATATATCTAATGTCATAGCATAGCAGATATGGGACTTGGTGCCTGGCATAGCGGACAATCTATTCTTTACACATATTTAAATGCTAAAACAAAGGCCAGAATAACAGCTCATCTTTTTGATCTCTTCAGTGACTCTACCAATTTTTCACCTGAATAACAGGCAATAGGCTGATTTGCATGTGCCAGTTGCTCGAAAGAGATAACTATGGAAATACTACTCAAATGGACTTTGCAACCTAGGGGAACACAAGTCCTCAGCTACAAACATCTTATATGTGAAGTATGAATGCCATTCATGTTCTGCATTTAAGTTTAAAATGTTGAAAGCATGCAATCTTTAAATATACTAGTATCTGCTATACCATGCCTTAAAGTGGATAGCAAAGTGTAAATGGAAGAAGTAAATTCAGAAGCTGATAGCTTTGTGAAACAAATAAGAACATATTACAACACGCTCTTAGGGCGTGTTCAAACTTTATCTGAGCTTGACCTTGAAAACAAAGTGATTTGAACTGTAGCAGCATTTCCAAAAGACATAAAAGGAATACACAAATCAGTAAGAGCCAAAATGTTCTTCAATAACTAAGTTTCTAATGTTATGTTTATTTAATATTTTTCATTATGCTTGTTTCTTTTGGGAACATTTTACTTAGTTTACTATTCCATTACTGTGTAGACTCTTTTTTTTTTCTTCCCCTAGTAATTTATTTAACTGAGAAGCTTTTGCAAAGTACATGAACAATGATTTGCAAAACAGTCCCAGAAAAACGATTTTCAAAATATTTCAGTTCCCAAAGTGGTGTTTCTGAAATAGAGGTAGGTACAAATGGAATTCACTGATTTTATACATCAAAGTCAGACTTCAGTGTGAAAAAAAAAATCTAAATACTCTGCAGGACTACTTAAATAGTTGGAATTGTTTTTTTTCCTGTTTTGCCTCCTGCATTTGAAGATAAAAATATTTTTAATTCATGCTGGAAGCAACTATAATAGCAACTGCATGCAAACCATGGTTCATACATTTTTACCTTCATCTGACATTTCAAACTCTTGCATTTTAATGCAGCTTCTTGTTGGACAAACTCAAATGAACAGATCTCAAAGGAAATGAAATATTAACGGAAAAAATAGATCTGTGCCAGATGATAACATATGCCACAGAACAGGTAAGTTAATAATTGACAAAAGAGTAATTTCTTTAATACAGAGAATCATATACAGTGTACGGCTGTTAAAAACAAAATGTTCTAGTTTCAGGCAGTACTGACAGTGACCTTGGTACTATTAATTCAAAAAATGAAATCAGATAGGTCTGTAACCAGAGTCCATTAGTGACTTAAGTCAGAAGCTAGTATTGAATGGAAAATACTGAGAAACACAGTTGATGGTTTGGGGTTTGTTTTGGGATTTTTTGGATAGCTTTTGAGGTTTGATACAAGTTATGGGTGTATTTATTGTCTGGGTAACCTGTGAGGCAACATATGGAAAACAACAAGTGGAAAAGCAGAGTTTATTTTTTGGGTATACTGGAGGCTTACTTGTTCTGAAAGATGAGAATCAAATTTTCTGTTCATAAAATGAACTAATACAAGGTCTTGTAGACCACTTGGTTGCTGTTAAACATTTACAAAATTTATCTGATCTTATGTTGATCCTATAAAAAATGGAGTAAGTTCCAGTCTTAAGGAGGATCACCTGTCTGGATGGATACATTTCAGGTGTTATAGCATTTTTTTTTGTGCTAATTTTAGTTTAATAAAGAACCTTCTTAAATGACCACATTTTTCTTAACATCATTTGCTGTTGTGTGGCCATAGCCATTGTAAAAACAACTGCTAAAAGTACTATATTCTACAGTAATATGGCACAAATGAGTATACTGATTACTTCTTAAGAAAAGATAACTGCTTTTGCAATATCCCCATCATCAACTTCAGTTATTTGCTCTCTCCAACGTAATCTGCAGTATCATACATTTGTGCTCACCAGAAAGGGCTTTTTGTGTGTAAATTCAATTTTGAATTGTCATTTACTTTAATTTGGATTTGTCATTTACATTTTTACTCCGTTTTACTTTGAAAATCTCTTTAATTACGGGTAAGTTTAAGACCATGACAGCCATACATGTAGCTGAAAACACCAACATCCTGTCAGATCAACAGCACTTAAAGCTGTCCATGTAATCAGAAAGGAAATGGGCAAAGTTCCATATTTGTGATACCTTCTAAGGGGACTGTATGAAGGGTTGGAACAGGCAATGCATAGATTGATTGTAGCTCCTCATTATTCTAATGTAAAAGCAAATCATGACCAGGGCAAATAATTTTGACTCAGTTTTAGTTCAGTGCATGATTCAACTTTTTCTCTTTAGAAAAGTGAAAAAAGTTTTGATTTGATTATCTTCATAATGGAGGGACTTAGTGGGACTATAGGCTATTTTTTGAGATGAAGGATCTGAGAAAAAGCTCTTCATGTTTTTATTACAATGTTTATAAAAAACCAAGTGTGATCAGGAAAGGTTTCAACTCTTCTCATTTAGTAAGTTTGGTGATTGGAATGATATAACTTCTGATCACTGAATTTTCTTTCAAAAGATCTTTTCCTCTATTGGATATTTTTTTAGATGATTGAAGAATTACTAGAGAGACTATGAATCCTTTGTGGTAAATTATTGTTCTCTAATTTTTATTTTACTCTAGGGTGAAATGACAAAGGCTTTATTCCTTCTTTAACTTATTTGGCTGAGTAGTAAATCAATTTTTGTAATACAAGACTCTTAGAGGAACTCAGCCACCTGGTTATCCTCACAGATCAGCAATAGCCTTGATAGATCCATAGTCCAAATAATAAGCTTAATGTGTTGATTTGGGTCTTTGATCAACATTTAAGACCTGCATGAAATGTTTGTTCTTTGAAACTTTATCTCTACTTTAAGACTTGAGGAAAAGCATGTAATAGAAGGATATGCTCTAAATCTATAGATGGCATTGCTTAAAAGTAAATTTTGCCTTGCTTATTTTCTTGGTAACAAAAAAAAAGGAATGGTCTCCTTGTTATTCCTTTAAAGCATGCTGTTAAAGCAGCACATGAACTTATGGTATGTTATTTCTTTAATATGTAATTACCATATATATTTGTATTATTGAAGTGGTTTGCTTAAATATCTAATTCCATCAAATTCCTGCATATTCATTAAGAAACAAATCTTTTGGTTAATGATTGAAAATGAGGTTGCTGTCAGACTATCACATGCTGTCATTCCTGACACCGATTCAAGAAAACCAGCAACAGACTTCCTGCATATAGGAAATCAACATATTGAATAGTGTGGATCATAGAGTTATAGAATGGTAGTGGTTGGGAAAGACCTTTAGAGATCATCTAGTCCAACTGCCCTGCAGAAGCAGGTCCACCTAGATCAGGTCACACAGGAACACCTCCAGGTGGGTTTGAAGACTGCCAAGGAAGGAGACTCCACACCCTCCCTGGGCAGCCTGTGCCAGGGCTCCCTCACCTTCACAGTAAAATACTTTTTGTGTTCCAACTTCATCCCATTACCCCTTGTATTGTTGCTAGCTACAACAGAAAAAAAGGGATGCCCCAACCTCCTGACACCTATCATTTATATAGTGATTAATATTCATGAGATCCCCCTTCAGTCTCCTCTTTTTTAGACTAAAGAGCCACAATTCCTGCAGCGTTTCCTCATATGAAAGTTGCTCCAGTCCCCTGATCATCTTGGTGGCCCTGTGCTGGACTCTCTCCAGCAGTTCCCTGTCCCTCTTGAGCTGGGGAGCCCAGAATTGGACACAGGACTCCAGATGAGGCCTAATCAGGGCAGAGTAGAGGGGGATGTAGACCCTCCCTTGACCTGCTGGCCACACTCTTCTTGATGCATCCCAGGATGCCATTGGCCTTCTTGGCCAGAGGGGCACATTGCTGGCTCATGTTTAGTTTATTATCAACCAGGACTCCCAGGTCTCTCTCTGCAGAGCTGCTCTCCAGCAGGACAATCCCTGGCCTGTACTGTTGCATAGGGTTGTTCCTTCCCAGATGCAGGACTCTGCACTTGTCCTTGTTGAACCTCATGAAGTTCCTCTCTGTCCAGTTCTCAAGCCATTCAAGATCCTGCTGAATGGCAGCACAGCCTTCTGGGGAATCAGCCAGTCCTCCCAGCTTGGTGTCCTCAGGGAACTTGCTGAGGATACGCTCTGTCCCCTCATCTAGGTTGTTGATCGTCGAATAGCAGCTTTAGACCAGATTGTATAAGTAGCATACAGGGTGGTCACAATAGTTTGTCTGATTGCCCAGCAAGGGGAAATCTTTGATGAGATGAAATCAGAGCTGTTTACAAAGCTTTTATTTTTCCAGTGAACAAGAAAGGGAAATGGTGGTTGATTAATTTTGCTTTAGACATGACTCCTAGATTATTCTAGCCTTCCTCCTTTGCAGAGTCACCTACCACTGCACCATGAGTTGGTGGGCACCTCTCTGTAAAGGAAACTGGAGTCTGATGGTTTTAATCTCCTTACCATCAGCTGAAACTCAGCACAGGCTGATGTTAGCTGGCACTTGTTTTCAAAGATTTCAATATTTTAAATGACTATAAAATATTTATTTTGGTCTGGGGAGTGCTAGTAAGGTAAGGATTTTCCTCTTAGTCTTTGTCATGTTCTAACCTTAGCCAGCAACTATGTTACACACAGCTGCTCTCTCCCAGTAAGATGGGAAAGAGAATTGGAAGGGTAAAAGTGAGAAAACTCACGGGTTGAGATAAAGATAGGTTAATAAATGAAGAAAAATCTGTGCAAGAAATCAAATAAAGGATAAAGGAATTAATTCCCCACTTCCCATGGGCAACCAAATGTTCAGCCATCTCAGTCACCTTGACAACTAGTGGAAAAGTAACATTTCAGGGAGTGAGCAATCCAGACCATTTTTGAAGAAGTAGGTGGACAAGCTAAATATAGTAGGTACTCTGATGGACCTGTTACTTATGAATCAGAGGAACTCATCAGGGATGTGACGACTGACAGCAATCTGGGTTGTCACGCTATCAGTCTAAGGTCATGAGGAAAGTGAGGCAGGTGGACAACTTTGTAATGATCCTGATCTGTAGGACATAAGATTTGTTCCTTGTACCTCACAGAAGTCCATGGTAGAGCAGATATCCACCTGCAGCCTGGGGAGGACTCCACATCAAGGTGGGTGGATTTGCCCAAAGGAGGTTGTGACTCTGTGAAGAGCCCACTCTGTAGCAGGCTTCTGGCAGGAGCTGTGACCCCATGAGGAACCCACACTCGAGCAGTCTGTTTCTGCAGGACTGTCTCTGTGAAAGAGACACATGCTGGAGCAGTTTGTGAGAAACTTTAGCCTGTGGGAAGGACCTATGCTGGAAAAGTTCATGGAAGACAGTCTCCCATGGGAGACACTGTGAGAAGTCCTCCCCTTGAGGAGAAGGTATTGGTAGAGACAGCATGTGATAAACTGAATGTAACCCCATCCTTTGTTGTTGGCTGGGCAAAACCATGACACCATGCTAGAGGAAAATCAAGTTAGGGAACACTTCAGCAAAAAGATTAGAAAGAGACTCAATGGACATAAGTTGTCAGAAATGGAAAGTGCTAATTAGATATGAGGAAACAAACCTGTCACACAGAGATGGTTCAAACACTGAAGCAGAATGTCTTTGGACCCACCCAAAACTCACCTGGACAACTATAAATCTGGATCATGCTACGAATCCACATGGTCAGCTGAGGCCAGACATAGGGATTAGGATCTTTCTGTCTCATTTTGAAAGCAAGCAGTTCAGATTAGATGCTCGATTTTTGTCTATTTGAGCCAAAAGGCCTGATGGGAAAAGATGATGAGGGCAAGCATCTTAGTGAGATTGAAAGCAGAGTCTGTAATAAGATCAAGTGAGAGAATCAATTAGCTGTCAGGGTGGGATCAGAGACTAGAATGGGAAAAGACATACAGTGACACACTCTTCTGGTCCCTACAACATGATGTGATGAGAACGGTATTGACTAGAGAGGAATAATATGTGATCAAGTAATTAAAAATCTATCAATGCCTATTCAAAAGAGAAGTGAGATGCATTTTTTTGGATTAATCTACTTCTGGAATTTCTGGTTGTTTGCTCAGTGCTACAGCTCGATTTTTCTTTTAACCTACTTCATGTGTTTGTCTCATTTTAGGTATTCTTCAGTATCAGGAAAGGTTATTTTTAATAGTTTTAAATTCAGCTTACAGCAGAGCAGAGTTGAGGGTCTGGTTTCAATGGAAGGGGAGTAGGAGACAGTAAGCAGATCTAATTTAAATATACATTTTAGTTGAATTTCTTTCCCGGTAAGGATTATTTTGCACATTACCATTCCCCTGAAATTTTTAAAATAACATAAAGAGACAAACCCCACAGTAAGGGAAATTTGCCCTTAAAAATAAACAAAAAAAACTTTCCTCGGGAGGCTTGCAAAAATGGTATTAAAAAACATCACTTCTGCACCATTTTGAAGGCTAAAACACCGGGCACAGATCTGTTTCTGATCATTTATGAGCTAATTACTGCACTTTGCACTGAAATAGCTCTCTGAGATTAAAAATTCTGGTTGCAGCTGTGGAAAGAGAAATGCAGAATATTAATGAAGCAAAGATTTTTGTTATCTTGAGTATTTTTACTTTTTTTTTTTTTGTATTCTGTCCTTTTCCAGTTTAAACTGCAAGAGAAATACAGAACAACAACAAAACCTGAGAACTGCTGTTTGATTTTTTTTAAACTTTGTTATGAAAGTTAATAGAAGAGAAAGATTTGTATTTTATACTAATGCATACTATTTGTATTTTATACTATTGAACATTACATACAACTTCACCACCTTACTAGCACTGGAATGATAGGAATATATGTGTGAAACAGCAAAAGGGGACAAAAGATTTGCCAAGCTGAGACCAACTTTTCATGAGGGACATTTTGTCCCTTTTAAGATGTAATGAAAGTTAAGACAGTTACCTGAAAAGATAAGCAAAGAATTAAACTAATTTCTTTCTGTCTTGCACAGTATTTATTGGATTATTCCTGCTGCCTAAAATCTCTAAACATTTGTATGTTTTTTACTGGTATATGTGTCTGTGCAGAGACAACATCCCTTTTCATGCCAGACTTCAACTTCAGCAGCCATCCACATGTAAAATGACCGCCTGCCTTCAACTGGAGATGCTGCTACTAACACTGATTAAAACAGGTGCAACGCGGCTATGCTGCCTTGCATAATGTACCCTGAAATCTAATGCTTCCTCTGAACCTTATTCCTGTGGTAGAGGAAATTCCTCCTCTCAGAGCCATGTCACGTCTCTATGACATTTGATTTACAGCTGAGTTATGAATGTACAGAATAATAAATATACAGCCTGACCAGCTAATTCTCCAAGGTGGCCCTCACACTGATGCAGGAGCAGCCAAGTGCAGTTTGTCCCTAAAACATTTTTCTCTCAAAGTCGAATGGTATTGCCACTACACTGTTTTTTTTTTTTTTTTCTAGTTCTGTCACTCTGAAAGAAAGTTTTTTAAAAAAATGCTTTTCAAAGTTTAAAAAGAAAAAAGAGCATTGTTTTAAATGTTACTTGTCATTATTGCTATTAATCTTGAACTGTCAATACACTAAATCTGACAAAAATGATTCTGCATTTGTTGATTTGTCTCTCAAGTAAATAAACATATTTGAAAGGCCATTATTTTTTCTCTGCAATGGTTTTTTGAAAAAGGAAGAAATATTTTTAGTGGCGCTAAGTATTACAGTTTTGCTTGGGATTCAGACTTTCCTCTAGGATGTGTTTTCCGTGAAGTACAGTGATTTGCCTGCTCAAATGTGTCTCTAGATCTCCTTGGACTTTTGACAGAAATGCGTTGGGTTGAGGTAGCATGATGTAATGGAATACAACAGAGTAGCACAGCTAGCCCAGGAAGTGTGTTTTGGGCAGCTGGACCACTTACTTACAGAAAGCTTCCCTGTTGTGTGGCAGCAGAGTGTTATGCACTACAAGTTACAAAACAGAGAACTTGTCTGTGCATGAAGTTATTAGGAAAATCACAGAAATAATTTAACCACAGAACTGTGATTAAACATGATTTAAGCAAAAGGGTTTAAAAAATGGTTTGGAATTTCATTTTTTCCAGAGTAAAGCACTTTTAAAATGCATTTAACTGTACTGTAAATACTCCTATTGATTCCAATGGGACTGCTCTCAAAAGAAACACTTGTAAAAGTTTGTAAGATTATCGCTTTCCCAGAGGAATTATTTTGAATAGATTTGGCTCAATGGGGATGGGAGTAGATCTAATTTATCTAACAACTATTTCCCTGTTAAGGTGATATATAGAAGAATATATTTCTATATTTCCGAATCTTCAAACATTTGTAACTGGGATAGGTATGCTCCACGCTGTGCCTCAAAAGGCTCCACAGGCCTACTTGTCTGAAGGTTGGAACCAGAATCTAATTAATTTAACATGTGGTGATGATCAGGCTGTAGTTCTGTTATTTGGCATATGGCAGCCTTGGAATCGATTCTGTTTAAAGGAAGACCTACCTCTCTCCATCATATCGGTATATGTATATGCATAAGCATCTATGGTTATCGATGTATAAACATATATGTGTTCACAGATTAAACCAATCTATTGTCACAGAGATCAGCTCTACAAACAGCTGTAGTGGCACAGCATAGATGTCTTATGATGGAATTCTGTAAGGAAAAAATACAGCCACGGCTTCTCTGTTACAGAAGTATTGATTCAGTCTTAGCATATGTAGCTTTAAGGGGGCTGAGCCCAGGGCTGAAACCATAACATTTAGCAAAGAGTCTCTAAGCTTTAGAAGAGGAGAGAGCTACATGGTTAGAATTGAAACGTGTAACACCCACAGACAGGATCATACCAAGATCACCCCACTGTGGAACAGAAAAGGGAAGGGTTTCTGCATTTTGTTGGAAGCAAGACTTTTGTGAGACAATAATAGCAGAACATGCAATGTAAAAAGAGGAAGCAAACTTTTTTAGGATGAACTGCTTAATTTCTGAACCTAAAGCAGAGAATCAAGTGATAATTACTTATCATCTACAACTTTTAGATATAAAGAAGAGAAAAAGGGAAAGTGATTTCAGGTGCTTTATGGAAAGACATTGAAAGGCTATTAGAAAGAAAATAAATCTATAGAAAAAAAATCAGTTCCTGTATATTCTGCAATTGGCTTTTAAGAAGCAAAGAATGGCAAAAGTGGCATGGCAGTAATTAAAAATACATAGTATCTTCTTTCTCTGTAAAGCATTATCAGAGTCAGTGAAAGTGTATAGAGATCAGTGACAATTTGTGACTTTTAAGGAACAAAAAAAATAACTTTAAATATTCCATAGCTACTGATAAAAGTCAGGTAAAAGGATACTTGGAAATTAATACCCATTCTCTTTCTCTGCAGACAGAGAGACAGGATTTCTTCTATTTATCTGCTGTCACTTTGACTGATGTAACTGTGGAGAAGGTGTTCATGCTTAGTTTGCTTAGCAGTTGTTGTTTGTTAAGAATGGATAATAGACCCCATAACAGATCTAGTTCTATTTTAGAAGTTTCAGTTCCTACCAAAGAGCTGACACTTACACAATAATAAATAACTATAAACAATGAACAACAATTGTATGGCAGAAATCTAAAGAACATTTGTTCTTCCCTGGAGCCTCTTGCTGCTTTTATGCTTGTGACTCCAAGGTACAGCATTTTGTAATGTTTTTCAAAGAAACTGTTTCACGACAGCAACTGCCTAAAAGCCACTCTGTTGTTAATGCAAGGAATTGCATCTTCAAAGTGTCATTAAACTGTTGTTTATAGTAGTTGACTTGGTTCTGTCCTTAACTTGCTGTTAGGGACTGCTTGGAATTACAACAGAAAATCTTTGGCAAAAAATGAGAGTCTGAGGAGATTTCTGAACAGCATTTCTTTTTAATTTTCATTAACCTAAACTTAAAAATGTTTCAATATAAAAATTAATCAAATCTTAAAATATATTTTAATATAAAGAATATCCATTAAAATCAAGCAGAACAAATAGCAAAGATCTATTAATGACTGCATATGCAACCAATCTAAAATAGAAGCATGAATGATCTCTCACACATACTTGTTTACATTATAAATTAATGTGGAAGTCTTTCACTGGTGAAATGGGAGAGCCAGTTGTTTCCAATCACATGCACAAGTGAAGGCATGGGTGTAGCTAATTATGCAGTCACTTGTGTCTCAGATGGCAAAAGGATTAACTTTCAAGGTGCTGCCTTTTTCCCTCTCCCAATGAAGAATAGGGTCAAATAACATTTTAAGCCTTTCAGATACATAATAAAAGACTCCTCAACTAAATATTTGAAAGAAAAGGCCTGTGCAGTGTTGTTTTTTTTTTGTTTTTGTTTGTTTTTATGTGGTTAAATAACAAAAGGATTTTTGAGTTGTAAATTGAAACTGTTCAATGGGTTATATTGATGTAAATACATAAAGTAGTGTTTTAGAATGCTTTGTAAATATAATAACATTTATAAATATTTGCATAATCATAAACTTCATCTTTGAAGTGTTGTACTTTCAGATTGTTGTATATGGTCTCCTTAGCAATGTATAAACACTACAGATGAAAATCTGAGCTCTAAGCCTGACTTCAGCTTTGGAATGAGTAGAAATCATTTTTTCATTGTGTGAGGTTTTTTTTCCCCCCATATTTAGTAAGGTTTTATTTAATATGCAGTTCTAATATGTATTTGCTTCACTGCATTTCTTTTCCTTCATATCTATAGCAATATATTTATTAAGAATAAATAAGGAAATAATTCTGAACAGATCATTCTATATAGGATTAATAATGTGTCTGAAATTATTTTATATAAATCAGACAATTTCTGTTTAAGTGGTCATAACTATCAAAGGGACACTCATGCTCTGTGGTGTGCGCTTCTTCATATTTAAATAAATAGACTGGAATCTCCTTTTGTGTCAAATGTTGTATTTGCCAAAATGTAATATTTTGTTAGAGAAACTCATACAGAAACCAAAGAAAATTAAAGGCCAATAAACAGAGTTTTCATTGGTTACTGCCATCTTCACGAGCCTGAGAAAGTAGACATAAATTGAAAATGAATTTGAATGCATTTTCTCATGTAAATATTTTGGTCACTGGGCTATAGGGTATCAACAGTGTATCTCCTTAAGTGTCTCTTGTGATATGTTTCCATTTTGCTTAAAATAATTTAATGTTTATCAAAGCAGTCAGTGTGAGATGCAAATATCATTCCAGTCATGGTTGCAGTTCCTGGTCTGGGAAACATTTAATAATTTGTGTAAGGGGAATAGCTTCGAAAGGAAAAACTGAGGAAGCCCATTGAAGGGGTTTTGAGGCTTCTTGTTACAGACTTAGCAGAAATCTTTGGACATTTTGCACTACAGCACTTCTTGCATCTGGAAATCAGGTCTCTAGAGTTGTAGGAAGATTTCCAGAAATTCATACACAATTTCTAAAGCTCTTCAGTGTTGATCCAAGAGGAGGCAAGAGTTTATCCTGCTTATGGACTTAGCTTCAGTCAGATAACTGCGCTCTGGGTTGTTTTTTTTTATAGTGAATTGAAGAAAAGTAAGAAATGCTGCTCTGTAGGGTGATCTGGAATGTAAATCTAAAGCAGATGCTCTGATTTTTCTCTTTGGAACTGTCTGTCTTTACCAAATATTCAATTGATTCTGGCAAGTCTGTGCCTCAAGTTAGGCAGTATGACTACTTCTGCTATTGTAGTAACCAGCCTTTCCAAAGCATTTCTAAAATAAGAAGTTGTGTATTTAGATTCTGTAGAAATGATCAGAATAACTTCCCAGTGAGTACCTACAGTAGTATGTATATAATGCTTTTAGACCTGGGAATAAGTTCCCTTATTAAACTGTTTCATTTTCCTATGTTAACTGATCATTGTGGATCTGCTTCAGCAGGGGATTTGACTAGATATCTCTAGAGGTCCCTTCCAACCCTGACCATTCTGTGAGTCTGTGATTTTCCGTAGTCCTGAAGAAATCTTTAACTTCTCTGAGCATGAATATAAATACTTTATTTTCCTTTTATTTATTTATTTTTTTAAAGAAGAAGAAAAAAGACTGAGAAGACAGAGGAAAAGAGAAATCATCTTAACTTTCCTGAGTCAGTGCTTGTACTGGAAATGTACATGGGCTGTTAACTGAAAAATTTGACCTCTCAGTTACAATAAAACCTTTCCAGTGCTTTTACTGCAATAGTTTTTGTTGAATCCGATTTTGTGACTGGAATTTTCAGGGAAATTGTGAATGTAAGACTGGAAAAAGAGTAGAAGAACAGAAGCATTTCTCACAGTGAATATATTTCTCTGTGTTACTTTTGTAATATTTACTGAAAGGCTTTTATTTTTAACTACTTCTCTGCTACAATGAACTATGATAACTTCTTACTGTGGTAGATACCAAAACATATTTGGTGGAGAACAGGAAGGCAGAGATAGTACGATTAGCATCACTTTCATATCCATTCCCTCTAAAGGATGTAGTAGTTCTGAGACGGGAACTGCTCTTTGTATCCAAATAGCAAGAATTGGAGAACACTGCTATCTTGTGGCCAAAGTGTGAATAACAAGTAGAGAAGACAAAAGGATTTAGTTCTTCGTCTCCCTATTGGATCTGGCTTCGTATAAATAATAATAAAAACTTTTTCAATAAAAACCGGAATATTGAAAAAAATGCATTTTTTTTGATACTTTGGACTTGGGAGAACTGAATAAATTGTCCAGATAAACTGAGTTTTCCTCACTCTAGTTTTATGATACACTCCTAAATTCAAAATATTGCTGTCAGTTTTCTAATACTGGAGTTTGCACACCTGTCTGGTTAAACAGAGTCTGAACATGCTGTCTTGATAGAAACAATGCCACTGGTGTATTTTATATTGAATTTTCTGAGAATGTTTTTGAACGCTAATTCATGACAAGTTTTACACACACAAATGGGTATATTAAGTTTTTAGAAGTTCTTTGCACTTTATTTTAGAAAGTTCAGACATTTGGTTTCTGACTTTCAGTGCTGAGGGACCAGAATGGTTTCTCTGGCGTTAGCCAACAAATTCTGTGTCTCTTACATTCTGTGATCTCCTGTAGACTGATCTTACACCTGCTTCACTGGAACAATGAAAGGCATAGATTTTTGTGGTGAATTTCTATTGACTTCAGTAGAGTTATGCACTCTTCAGTAGAATAAAAACATTAGATGTTAATTTTGTTTGTTAGTTAACACTTAATAATTTCCTATCAAGGAAAAATGTGTTTCTGATTTTTATCTATTCTTTCTGATGTTAGCTGTGAATTTTATTTTTAGGATAAGATTCTGTTTTACTTATGGCTATTGGATTTCTCTCGGTAATATTTGTCTTCTGTAACTGATAACCTGTCTCTCTCCAAGTCACAAAGAAGCCTTCAATCCAAAAAATTACTTGCTTTGTTCATTAGTATCTTAAACATGGGAGAAAACTAGAGACATTGGGGACAGTTATATGTTTTAAAATAAGATGTTCCAATTTACTAGTATCTTTACTACAACATTGTAGTGGTTTAGCTAAGTGTCCACCAAGTCATAATATCACTCCCCCTCCTAAGATGGACAGGAGAGAGTGAGAGAAATACAATAAACAGCTTGTTAAGGATGGACAGATCACTCAGCAATTAGCATCACAGGCAAAACAGACTCCGCTTGGGGAGAAAAAGGTTTGATTTATTAAAGGAACATTAAGAACAGGGAGATGAGAAGTAAAACCAAATCTTAAAACACCTGCCCCTATACCTCTCTCTTCCAGGGACTCTCCTTCCTTCCCCAGAATGGCACAGGGGATGGAGAATATGGTCAGTTCATTACAGATTGACTTTGCTGCTGCTTCTTCTCAAGGGGAGGCCTCCTCACGCTTCCTACTGCTACACTGTGGGGTCCCTCCCACAAGAAACAGTCCTTTATGAACTTTTCCAGTGTGGGTCCTTCCTATGGGCTACAGCTCTTCATGAACTGCTCCAGTATGAGGCCTCCCACTGTGGCAGCTCCTCACACCCTGCTCCAACATGAGTCATCCACCAGGAGAACTGTCCTTCAGGTACCTACTGCTCCAGCCTGAGTCCCTTAATGGATCTCAAGTCCTGACAGCAAACCTACTCTGGCACCAGCTCCTCTCTCCCCACAGGCTCCCAGGTCCTGCCAGGAAGTTGCTCCAACATGGGCTTCTCACGTAGTCACCTCCTCCTTCAGGCATCCACCCGCTTCAGCGTGGGGTCCCCCATAGGTTGCGAGTGGATCTCTGCTCCCTGGTGGCTTCCATGGACTGCAGGGGCACAGCTGCCTCACCATGGTCTTCATCACAGGTCACAGGGTAATCTTTCTTTCTGGACCTAAGCACCCTCCTTCTCCTCCTTCTCCGCTGACCTTGGTGTCTGCGAACCACTCCCTGTTGCTGCTGCAGTTTTGCATCTGTGCAGCAACTTCTTCTCTTTTTAAAATATGTTATTCACAGAGGCATTACCTCCATCTCTAGTTGGCCAGGCCTCAGACTTTTTTTCCTACATATATTGATAGAATCTTGAACCAAAGAAGACAACTCCTGATTCAGTTCTTAAACTGATCATACAAATCTACAAAAAGTGACATTAATGAGACATGAACTCAAATCCTGGAGGACTGAAATTTTCAAATGGTAGACTTTAGATTAAAATTTACTCTCCATCACTAAACTTAAAATATTATTCTCAGGCTCTTGATAATACCAAGTTAAAAAAGAAACAAGGACTGTATTACTAGAAAGGAAGTTGTATGCCAGCAAGTAAAGGGTGCCTGCTTTGCATTTAGTTTTTCAGTATGGAGCCCATCTGAGAAGTGATAATTGGGCAGAACTGGAGTTGGCATTGGTTCAACCTATGTGATTCTTAGTGCTATATGGTTGAAAGATTACTGTGATCCCTAAAGACAGAGAGAAGGAACAACTAGTAAAGGAAGCAGGAAAATATGTGACACACATAGCTTTGTCAAGATTTTGGTAACTGCATTTTGCTTATGAATGGATCAGAATGGATTGGAAGACGCTGACTCAAGATTGAAGAACTCCTTTCTGTTTGTGTACATTTCTTTGCTTTTATTCTCTCCAGCTCCACATTTTGTCATGGCAAGCTGAATGTTGAATTATCTCATAATTTAAGACCTATGATAACAATGGATGGAATCCTCTCTCAAAAACCCAAAATTGCTTTAGCTGCTGCAATTCTTTGTGTGTGTTGAAGAGTACACTAGGTTACTAGAAATAGCTATGCGCACATTCTGTGCTCTAGTACTCCTCAGCAGAGAAGCAGAGAACTTAAAGTCTGTATGCTTATCTGAAATACATCCAGCAGCTTTGCTTCCTTCCATGTTTGACAGTGTCTAAAGTATATCAACCTTATCTTCTAATCTTAATTTGTTTGATATCCCTTAATTCTTAATGTCTCTTCAAAATGCTGGTCATTTTGGATACTGGACATCAAGACGTGGATGAGTCAACTGTGGGGTTCTCACTAGTAATCTTCAGCAAAATGAGTTAATTATATGTTTTTGCCCAGTTTAATGCATTATGATCTATGCCATGTATCATAATAGATACAAAAACCCTTTCTTGGTGGAAATGTTGGCAATTCTTTATTTAAATAGATTGCCTATGAATTAGTCCTTAATTAGTCCTCTTTTCCCTCTTTAAAATAGTCAATCAATTATCTTGGCCAGTTTAATCTTGGTAACAAATTAAAATATATTATTAATATACTGATTTTTTGCCTCTGGACTCAGAATGCTTCTATTTCAGGCAGTGTAAACATTTTTCTTTTTATTCTAGAGCTTAGTTGCCTGAATGTACTGCATTTCAGATTAAATCTTCTCTAAACTTGTCTCTGTCCAAAGAAGAAAACTCAAACTACAAAGATACTGGTATAAGATTTTGCAAGAATTTAAAAGATCTCTAGGTAACATTTAGTGTGTGTGTACTGTTTCTATGATAGCGATCTTTCAGCTGTTTCATTGTTGCTTTCCAAACTAGATATGTATAAAACAGATGGTAAGTGGGTTGACATTTCAGTTTGAGTCATGATGATTGAAATTGACAACCTCATGTTAAGGATGTTAATCCTTAATTGAAAAGTATATCCCATTTGTACTACTGAATTTGCTGAGCTTTCATTGAAGAAGCCTCCCTTTGGAAATGTACTAGGATAAAGCAGACTAAACAAGCAGAGCAAATAACATCTTCTCTTGAAAAAGAATCATTGGGAAGAACTGATGTGGTACTTAAGATTGGTTTTATTGTTTGTTAGATTTTAGGGGTTTTTGTTGAATTTTTTTTTTTCTATTTGATTGTTTTTTTTGGGTTTTTTTTAAGGCAGAATGCTTTTTTGGACTAAGAGATATTGTTAAATGAGGCCATAAGAGTGCTGGATGAATGGCAGAATTTTGCAAGTTTGGCTTATGTTTATAGCTTGAGTTTTTGAAACTGAGCTCAAAGCCATCCATCCAGAAAGTTAAGGAACCTTATAGAGGCTGCTTCTGCTGCTCAGAGAACTGATCCTTGATAAGGGTTCCCATTACACCAGTGAGATTCTCAGGGGATGGGACAGAATGCAAGCAGTAGGAATAACAAAGGAAAATAAAGGCTCTCTTGATTGGCTGAGCGGTTGATCTGAAAGGGAGGCTGCATCTTGTCTCCACACACAGTCACTAAGGGAAATGTAACGCTTCTGTTGAAGCCCCTGTTTCCTATGGTTTTATAGCTGGATGACCAAAAAAACCCCCCAAAACAAAAACAAAAAACCAAAACCAAAACAGTTGTTTTTCTTCTTTTCTTTTTCTACAAAAAATCTTGAAAGACAAATTAACTCAATTGTTTGAGGGAGAATGGAATTATACTTTTTACTTAAATTTCTTTTGTGCCCTTTGAACAAGAAATTTAAGAAAAAGTTGAGATTTTCCTTTTAAGGACTGGTCTTAAAGGATCATGTCATCTCCAGGAGTTTTATCTTCTTAAGTTGTTGTCCTTTACTTCTCACATTTAACATCCTCTCCAAATGAGAGGCAGAAGAAGGCGAGGGAATGTTTTTAAGCACTTGACTTTTTCCATATGAAATGAAGCATTTCTTTTGAAAGTTCAATCAGTTTAACATTTTCTAATAATGTAATTTTATTTGGTTGAAAAGATACTTTCTGTAATTTTGACCCCTAAAATGAAAATAATTACAATTCTTCTTTTAGATATTTCGTCTTAGCCATTAGGTTTCAGGTGTTCCTGTTTTGCTTTGGAGCATCTGACATTAAAGGGAATCCAGAACTGAAGACTGAGTAGAAGAAACAAATTTCATAAGATATATGATAAAATCCAAGTTTAAACTCTGAATAATTTATAGGGGAGGATGGAAACACTAGAAACATTATAAGCCTTGTTTTGGCTAAAGATTGAAGGAGTTTTGCGTTCTTCTAGTTTTGCATAACCAGCACCAGGTTTTCTACAGATCTCTGCTAACACAGCTATGGAGGAAGGGTGGTACCTAACTGACATGGCTAATGCATGAAAAGCCCGTTGTTGAAATGCTCTGGCAAAAATTGCCTTGTTACTTGTACAGACTTTGCAAAGGGTTTAAAAGGCATACAACTCCCCATTAACATCTCCTGCTGTAGAGTGTATTTTCTGTTTTTTGTGATGCTGTGATTACTGCACTTCTGGCAAATTTTTCTCATTCATACCTTGTTTGTATGCATGTTGGCTTTCCATGAGTTGTTGCTCTTCTCTGTGGCTAAAATAGGCCATATGAATTAAAAGACTGTGGTTTGGCAGATAGAAGCTATGGCTCTGCTGCTAGTATTTTACCAATACATTGTAACATGTCTATAATGTAGTTCTGGTGTTGGATAAAGGAAGGAGTGTAACACAGCTCTCATCTCCGATTGTGTAATGAAGTCGTGCTTTAAGTTTTCTCTGGTTCCTGTAACAGCTGCACGGAGACAGGGAGTCAGAGAAGTCATGGTTTCACACCAGGACCATTTGAATTCCCACTCTTTAGGCAGTCCAACAGTTGCTAGGTCTACAGATGAAAAGGAAGGTCCAATTCTTCCTAGTGTTTCTCCCAAGGAATGTGCATACTTAGTTAACTTTGAAGATTATGGCTAGAGAGTGTAAACATTTCAGACTGCTATATTCTGGCTAACAGATATGAGTGTCTGAATGAGGACATGGACACCTAATAGCCTGATGGAAAACAGCAAAGATGCAAATCAGAAGATATGTGTGGGTTTTTTTTTTAATTAGACAAATGAAGCTTGTGCCTCTGTGACTACATTTCATGAGTTCAAGCTCATCATTTAACTATCCACTAAAGGAAATTGAATTACATATGTGTTATGCATCACTTACAGATGAGCAGAATGAATCTTCTTATATGAAGGTGTTTAACATTGTGACTGTAGCTGTAGAATTTGGCACATTTTCAGCTTTCAGATGAAAAGAAAGATGGCTGGAAAAAGGAAGTGAAACCCCTTTGCAGAACAACTCTTCAATAAATTTTGTTGGTTTATGTTTTGCTCTAAAAGAAACTATGAATTCCATACTATCAGAGAGAATTGGTATCCTATTCCAGTCTGTTTTAATTGTTTTGAGTACAATCTCATCCTACAGGTGCTATGTGAACACAAATAACAAATTAGCAGTAAGCAGTATTATCAAAAGTGCCTGAATGTGACACACTCTTGTATTTAATCTTGTTCTATTACATAGAATTAAGTTCTTTAAATATTGTATTTCATACAGATTCATAGACCAGTCAATGTTTAAGCTTTCAGAGGATTCCTGTTTTTGATGAATGAGTATTATATCATAGAATCACAGAATGCTAGAGGTTGGAAGATACCTTTAGAGATCGTCTAGACCAAACCTGCTGCAGAAGTAGGTCAAGGTAGATTGGGTCACACAGGAACACATCCAAGCGGGCCTTGAAGACTTCGTAGGAAGGAGACTCTACAGTCAGCTGCGTTCTGAGCGACTACACTCCGCACCATAGGTCTAGCCTGGGGGAACACAGGTCCATGACTGACTGCTTGATGCAGGAAGACAAAGCACTCACAGATTGTTTTGTCTCTGTTTTCTATGCAGAAAAGTCTGCATGAATGAATGACATATCCCTAGTAAGAAGGGAAACATTTTAACTTTTTTTAAATTGTAACATCTCTTGCACAAAATATTAGACCAAAAGTGCCATCCTAAGTTTTGTTAGGAGAAAATGCCATGTTGGCAGGCATATATTGCATAGCTTTGTGGATTTTTCTTAAGTTATTTCATGTGTTTAGTGACCAGGCTTAACTGTTGTAACAGGAAAAGCACAAGTATTATTTATTAGTGATGGCATCTTAAATAATATGTGTGTATTTTTATATGCATGTATGAACATGTGTATAAAATACACAATATTTGTAGTAATTTTTAATAATCATTATGTCTTTAAGGAACTAATTTAGAAAGGAGATGTTTGAACAACAGCAAATCCTACTATTTAGAGTATTAACAGATGTTGTTTCCATATGCAGCTCAAATACAGGGACATACTTCAATAATCTGGGTATGTGTGTCATTACACGAGACAATGCTCCTAAGAATATTTATTATTTTGTCTAAAAGCTGCAGTTTCATCAACTAAAACTGAACAGAACTTAGCACAATTCATTCTGGTGGTGGAAACATTTTGCACTGTAACTGTAATAGCTTACGAATGCTTTCTTAATACTTTGTCAGTTGCTGCCATGTAGAAGTTGAGTAACGTGCAGCAGTGTACTCAAATTGTATGGAAGAAACATTAACTTGTATGGGAGAAATAATTTTCATAAAAACTAGCCCCAACAGACTGTAATTTCTTTTGTTCCTAGCCAGGAATATGGTTTAATATTAAGAGGGATATTAAAGAAATATTAATGTCTTAAACCTCATACTGCTTTATTGTCATTCTTGGATTTGATTAAACTTATGCAAACAAAGGCACCATGAATTAATATATTAGCTGCAAGCCAATACAGTAATGCCAAAGTTCTTTTTTCTATGGTTGTTTATGCTTTCAAGGCTATTTCCTTAGTCCATTGTTTGATTTTGTAGCACTGTTATTTACATTCATATCCGTTTACCTTTAGCTTCTGGAGAAAGCTTTATTTGAGTAAACAAATATATGGAAATTGTGTGGAGGTGTGTGATTTACACAGGGGACATGGAAGAAGATGACCCTTGATCTTTAAATGTTTATTTCTATAAGCTTTCAGAGAGAATCTGAGAGAAAGGAAGGAGAAGATGCTTAGATTGAAAAATTTACTTAGAACTGAGAATACAATTCAGGGTAAAATATGTTAAAATATGTTTGACTTTATCAGTGACCAAGATCATAAATCAAAAAAACTTCAGAATAGCTGTCAAGTTTTGGATATCTTAAAGTCTGATATTTCAGTTTAAATTTCTTTCATTAGTAGTGTTGACTGATGACAAAGCCAAACATTGCTGCAACAGATTTGACATCCTGGATAAACCACTTCCTTAAGAAAACACAAATCCCAGATTGTTCCCTGAAACTTGTACACTCTGACTGTACATTACCATAATAAGGTTTTAACTCTGCTGTTAGTGAAATGATGAAATATCTGTGGGACATTTATAGACCACTGAGTCTTTGAACCCCTTCTTGTGTCTTTTCAGACAAAGTTAACGTCAAAGGGACTAGGTGAGAATGTCCGTAGAGGAAGGACAGGATGAACATAACAAGGGGCAAAAGTCTGATTTATAAACAAGAGAGGCAGAGGACAAATACTAGCAGAAAACTACTTCAGGTTAACTGGGTGTTATCCACATAAGAAATGCAGCAACCTTTTATTACTTAAAGGAGACTCATAAGAAAGATAGGGACAAACTTTTTAGCAGCACCTGTTGTGATAGGACAAATGGTAGTGGTTTTAAGTTAAAAGAGTCTAGACTTAGACTAGATATAAGGAAGAATTTTTTTTACGATAGTGGTGAAATGTTGGAATGTGTTTCCCAGAGAGATGGTAAATGTCCCATCCCTGGAAACATTCTAGATCAGGCTGGACTGCACTCTGAGCAACCTGATCTAGTGGAAGATGTCTCTGCTTGTTGAAGAGGGCTTGGACTAGAGTATCTTTAAAGGCTTCTTCCAACCCATTCTATACTATGATTCTGTTGCAATTCAGACCACCATGTTGACTAGCAAATGATTACATGAATGAGGTTGACTGACAGATGTCTGGCTATGCGTTGCTTGGAACAACTACATTGGCTTGAAAGTGTTACTGTTTATCTAATAATTTACTATCATGGACAGAATAGGGATATTACCTAACTGTTTTTTGAGGTGTCTAAATTCAGTAAACCATTGTCTCTATTGTTTGGATGATGCCTAGGATTGAATCTTCATCTAAAAGATTTGGTACATAGTGGAGGAGTTGAGCTATGTATCGGTATAAAGTACTGGTTTGAAATTTCTCCTACAGTGTTTCCAGGAGCTTAAACACATCCACAAATGGAGATTATGTATTTATAATAATCTGTTTGCATTATTATTAGTAGTAACTTCTATTGTAAATAAGAGCTGTTCAGTTGTGAGAGTTGCCTCGTAGTATAGGAACAGCTTTGATTCTTTAACCTTTCAGGAGACTGTCAGGAGGAAGCCTGTATGAGTTCTTAAACTTAAACCAATTTTCTACATTAACATATTCAATTAAAAGCATCAAGGTTGTTACTCTCACCACTTGAAAATCTGTTGGCTATTTTGGAGAGACAGATGAACTCCACTGAGATTTTGAAATTTGAAATGGTTCTCCAGATCTCACTTGTGGTTCATTCTTCACTTGGTAACTGCCAGGACTCTGAAGATGACAATGTAGCGTTCAGGAGCTGTAGTGTTTTTCTCCTACAACCCAGTTAGTCATGCATTTCACAGCCCAAATCATTACTGGCCAGTAGCCATCACTGTGTCTCATGATGTCCTGGAGTTATAATAACTCCTAGATGTTAAGGACACCTTTTCTTACCTGTCCACATCTAAGCCATCTGTCTATGCAAAGCTGAAAGATCATGGAGTTCAAGTTACCCTTACCGTGTCTTTGGAACTTCTCAGAACCCAGCTGTCTGGGATCTCAGCCAGTATAGAAACCCTCTGGGAATTTTGTGCCCAGTGCAATAGCCAAAGGCAGAAACATGCTGTGTCCTGATTGATCTCCTGATAATTCAAAAGGTAGATAGAAAAACCAAATGACTTATACATAAAAAAGAAAAAAACATTAGTTTCTAGATTAGTCATAGCTCATGGGAGGTCTGACTCATGAACACTTAAGGATGATAATACTGTATTCAGCATGCTTTCTATTTCATACATAAAACTTGCATTCATAAAAAGTGATGGTTGAAAAATTATGCAGCTTGAAGTCCAAACTCAGAGTTATAGCTGAAAGCTCAGTTTGAATATTGGCAATTGTATTCTGCCTTAAAATGAAGGGTTAGAGATTACAGGGTAACACAGACTCTGCTATTTCCCTCCTCAGAACATGAAAATCTGGTAAATCTCTGTGGCTGCCATCTAGGGCTTCTCAAAAGCAAAGAACAGACTGGGATACTATGACACTGCAAGACTAAGTGACCATCATGAACAGGGCATGAACAGGGATCATAATGCAGATTGATATAAACCAATACCACCACCAGTTGTTAAGTAGTGCCGTTAACCTCCACAGACTAGTGTGAATCTGTTTGTGTAGCTTTGAGCTGCTAGACTGCCCCTCAGCCACACCATGCTGCCAGTAATGTGTCATCTGTGTAAACTTTGAGTCTCCTCCCGAGTCCTCTTCATGTCAGTGCATTTATGTGAGGCTGTCTACAGTTTGCAGTACAGTGCCATTTAAAGATGCCAAAACTGTCTCAGAATAACTGAAGTCTGGAACAGGGAGAGGCTGACCGTGTTCAGGAGCGCTCTCCATTGGAGCCCGAGAGCACTGCTCTGCTGATATATTTTACCATTTCCAAGACCCATGCTCATCCTTACAGCTGGGCATAGAAGCCAGATATTTTGTAGTATCTGTTGTTGCTCCTCACCTTGTGGATGCTAAAAGACAGAGCACTGGAGCTTGAGACAACATGCGTTTTTGTTGTCAGTCTGTTCAAAGGAGAATTGCCAGCAAGGGTGACAACTGTGGCTAGTACCATACCTATATTCTCAAATATACCCAAAGATATTTGAGTATAATGTTTGTGATTTTACTCAATTAAAAAAAAATTGTACACAAAAGTCTGTGTGTCTTTAGAACCTTTCTTACTATGAGATAGACTACCTTTTAGAAGTGCTGACCTCTCTTTATTGACTTCAGAGCTAAGACTTAGCTTTGAAAATATATTTCAACTTTAGGTAAAGAGATTAAACCTTGCCTGAACTGGGAGATGAAAAACAATTAAACCATGTGATATTTCCAGGATACACTACCACTTTTCACCTCTAGTGAAAGAGTGCAGAACTTTGAATGTTGCCAACCACAGACTGTTTTCTGGCTGTGCAGACTATGAGCTGCTAGAATAGGCAGGCAAATGACAGCTTGAGCGTCTAGTAAGCCCAGTGACATTTGTCTTGTTTTGTTTTGTTTTCCCCTCCTGCATTCTTCCTTACTTCATGAGTAGAGAAGGAAATACTACAAACATTTTGCAAGTTGGATTATGAGAAGTGAAACTACAGATGCAAAAGGATATGGACAAGTCCATATAATTCATCAGACTTGACATTCATTTGATCTATTTCACTATGCAAATTCACTACAACTTGAAGAATAACTACTTCTTAAGGTAGGAGCCTACCTAATCTACACCCAGTGTCACACTCTGCCTGGGTTGCTAAGCCTCTTTAAAAAAAACCCTAAATCCCCAAATATTCATAATCATTAGAATATAACCATAGTTAACTTAATGACTGGTGGATCGGTTGTTTTGGCTTACTTTTTCTTTTGGGTTTTTTTTTTNAAACTGAATTAGTAATTATTTTTATCTCTGGTTAATGGGTTTCCTTTTTAGTACCTTTAAAACTCATTTTGTGTTTAAAAAAAAAAAAGAACCCTGAGTTTTGGAGAGAATATGATGCATTTTTAAAACAAGTTTTCAAATCTTAAGTTCTACTTTTGTTGCTGAAGAAAATCTGGATTCAACTCTGCAGCTCCAAAATATCTCTAGTGTGTTAAGAGTTAATGAGACAGTAGATGGCGCTCAATAATTTGCAGAATTTTTAATAGCTTCTTGCAAACAGTAAACTTGTCCTCTTCAAATTAAAGTAATTTAATGGCAGCAATGCTGTAATTTAGAGCATTCTAATCTCTAGTGGAGTCTGCTACACAAGCAGAAGGCTGATTAGGGAATAGAGGCCACTCACATAGTTTAAACTTGTTTCACCATGCAAATGCCATTGGGTGGTATACTTGTCAGATTATTGCTAAGTGTCCTCCATTATATTCTTGATTGTTAATCCATTCAGGTGTTTGATTACTTATTGTTCATTGGTCTTGTTATCAATGACCATGATATTCTCAACTACTCAATTTCTATATAGAGGCAAACCACTTTGACTTCACTATACAATGGTACCTAATTTTGACTTACCATGTTTTGATGTGAAAACACTGATTTTTAAAATAGTATCTTTTTTAGTTTTCACATTAAAAATATGTTTCTGCTGAACAATCTGTTATGTGCGATCCCTGTATATGAAATATGGAAAGATTAAATCCATCCTTCATGTTATTTTCTAGAGACAAACCAACTCTCACATACAGTTGCTGTAGTTTTATGGAGAAAGTCTCTTTTTGAAGGAGGCTGTACCATGTCATAGTTCACTGAAATTCAGTAGGAGCTAAATTCTATACTCTCCTTTGAAAATTCTCTGAACATACAAAGAATCATTAAAAAAATATTCCTATGAATTTCTCTATTTTATGATGAATGAAAATATTTTTTATTGTAATCAGTGAAATGAAATCCTGATGAGATCTATATTGGGATACTGATGGCTACTTAATGTAACTGTGCATCCAGTCAAATGTATTACAAAAAGTTTTCTAGCTATGGTAATTTCTACTTAAGATTGCCCAGTTTCACATTCTGTTTTTATATTCCTTCCTATGTTCTGCTTCATTGCACAATTTTAGATGGCAACCAAATTCAGAACAATTTAACTTTATGCATTGTTAGTACCAGTTCTTCCTCTTCTGAGAGACCATGAAACAGTTCAGTAATGGGTATCATGTTCCAGGTTATTTCTTATGTGAGGTTTGCTTTCCAGGCTCCTGTTACTGTCCAAGATGTCTGTTTTCTTTCTTCAATCAATGTTTTCATCACAAAAACATCTGGGCTGGCCCACTGGTTCAGGTAGAAGCACTGGAGGCATTGGAGAAGACTGTCAGACCTGTTGTAAACTGGAAATGTTCCTGTCTTTGTGTTGACATTGGCATTGAAACTACTGCTCTGTAACAATAAAAACTGGACCCCAAAGAAAAAGGAAGTAAACCAGAGTATTAGAGCAAAATGAGAAAAACTTATTTCTAAGAAACAGATAATTTATTATAAAATGTCTACTGTTGTGGGTTTTTTTTGGAGAGGGAGAAAGGTCTAAATGAGACTGTTCTCTCAGTGCAAAGCCTTGACAACCTTGGCAGAGAATAGAATGTTAAAATGTGTGGTGAGCTTCCCTTCTCTAAAAGCCAAACCACTGTGGTTCTAAACACAGAATTACCATGGCAGAGCCTATCACCACCTTGACTGCTCTGTACCTTCTTTCTTACCTCTTGCTTATCTTGTCATTTTTGGATTAGGAAGATTTTTTCCTATTTACATCTTTCTGATGCCTAACTCGTTCTGGGTAGTACTGTAAACAACAATATATTAGAAAATAAAATAAGAGAATAAATAATTGTTGTTGTAGTGGCACTATCGGATGAGGAATGCTAACTGGTACTCCCTTGGTGCAACTCAGTAAAACAGAAAAAATAGTATTCTGACAAATACACAGAAGCAAGTTTGAACAGTTTTCCTTGTAGCTCTTAGGGTATATTCTCTTGCAGAAAAAACAAGACAAGCATGACTGAAATATTTTCAAACCTATTCATAGGGGAATATTAATCTCCAGGAAGCACAATAAACACAGACTTTGATTTCCTTTTCCTTTTTTATATAGACAACCCAAAAAATGCTGCAGAAAATGAGGAAACCAGAAGCCAGACAGGAAGAAATATACAGGATCTGAAGCGCTGCAGGTCTTGTTAGCATTAGATAACCATATGGCTATACAGAAACCATAGAATAACAGCCATCCTAATTATAGATCAGTGATGAAAGAAAGCTTAACCTTAACCCCATTAAAACAGCAGCTGAGGAGATTTCATCACAATGGAAAAATTCAGTGGAGTGTAAAGGATGCCCCAAGAGTGATACCTAAAGAACTACAGTAACAATTTGTACACAGTCTTACAACAGGTGTGCTAATTTGATTTGTTTTTGACATGCTCTAGCTTTGTTGCAACTTTTGTCATATTAATGAAGATTCTGATTCTTTGCATTGCAGAGCATTTGTCAAACAGTTTCAAGATTTGTTGCCTCTTGTTCATGACAATTTCCTTAATTCTGCTGATGTGTGCTTTACGATGTTTTGATTTTTTTTTTGTTTTTACCTCAATTATAATATTAGCCAGATCATTGAAATTCCAGATATTCAAAGTTTAAGCTCTGTATACATGTGAGAATTCCCGTCCTTCTAGGCTACTTTGTGGAGCTAGCCACCATTGAAGTGTCTGCNTTTTTGTTTTTTTTTTGTTTTTACCTCAATTATAATATTAGCCAGATCATTGAAATTCCAGATATTCAAAGTTTAAGCTCTGTATACATGTGAGAATTCCCGTCCTTCTAGGCTACTTTGTGGAGCTAGCCACCATTGAAGTGTCTGCAGTAACTGAGCTCATGGTGTCCCCTTTGCTGACAGTATTCTACCACTGTAGCTGATCAATGTTTGATATCACTGAAGATCTTTTGTTTCAGAACTGGGTAAATGTAGTAGTGGAAACTATCATGTGCATTCAATGCCTTCTACTTCTTGCCTTTGACTCTTCACCAATCCACTTCTGCACTGAATTTGTCTAAGGGAAAAGTCTCTGTTTAGTACAGACTAAACATATACAGAAATGTTTTGGCATATATAGAAATACTGCTATCCTATCCATTAGAAAAACTGTAAAATTTTAGCCAAGAATTAAGAACTCATATTAGGGATCTACTTTATGTTCTTTTCATGAAAATTTTGTTTGGTTTATGGTAGAGATCTGGACAATTGATGAATTTATTTACTAGTGTAAATCTGCTATATAGAGGTACATATAGTTACCTCAGTTTATATTTAATGAAAAATGTGCTTTCAACCAATGTGCCTTCAAAGAAAGTCCTCTGTCTCTGACTGTTTGGAGGAATAACTTATGCTTTACTAACATTCTGTTATTTTCTTTGTATCTTTTTCATATTTTGTTATGAGTAAGCAGAAGATATATTACCAGATATCACATGATCTTACCATACTCTCATTTTTAATATTTTCTAAAAAACTTGATCCTTTCTGAATTCATATTTGTCAATATCTAACAGAACCTCCAGTAATTTTATGGAAATGCAAACTGCAGTTGACTCAATGAGAAAATGTTTGAATATATATCATATTTACAATAAGTCATTATTCATTTTGTATTAGAGAGTGAGTCAGTACTTTGAAATTGATGGGTTTAATTCCCTAAGTGGCTTTAAATTTTGCCTGTAAAATATCTAGAAAAAAATCCTAACATCTTCTGTGTGTACTATCTAGCATCAGTGGTCAAAGTGGAAAGGTACAGATGTGTTTGTCTTGGAGTCAAAAAGGAAATGAGATTTTAAGCAATTCTAATTCTCTAACCAAATATTGCTGTGAAGTAGTTTCAAATTTTCAAGTACAATTCAGCTTTGATTATCTAATACATTTTTCTGTTGGTTTGTTGGAATGGAATCATAGAATCATAGA
>WBNH01001241.1:1940-21906 GCA_013401255.1 Urocolius indicus
GTTGGTATTAAATTGTTTTCTGTTTTTCTTCCCCAAGCCGAGTAGCCTGGTCTGTTTTGTCCTGCACCTTAAGCGGCAATTAAGCCCTCCCTGCCCTTTAGCAATCCTTAAGTCTTCGGTACTTGAGGCTAATCGTGGTCTTTTGTTCCCTGATGGGCCGAAACCACAACATTACTAAAACCTGAAACCCTTTCAAATGAGCTTGTGATTTGCTTTCTTAACCCACCATGTGTGTTAGTTGGGTGCAGGCCTGCTGAAGAGTTTCTTCTTTGTGGTCTACTAATGATTTTTACTTTCCTTTGTTTTGTAAATTTGAGCTGGGTATAACTTTCTCCTCTCTGAAAAGGGCTTGGTTAGTGTTCTTGCAGTATTAGCAAAAAAGTAACCATTGACTTGCAGTCAAAGTCATCTTTTATTTCACACGCTGAGAACTATAAACAAAAATGAAGAAATATTCCATAGGAGAGCATGTACTCTTTATTTCCTGTGTAACAGACTGCATTGAACTGAAAAAAAAAATTGTAACCTATCTCTAGAAACAGCAAAACATTGAAAATATAAATGTTCAGTAAATAGGAAAGAAAATCACAACAGGCATAGTTATACTTTAAACATCAGTGGATTGTGACTGAAATGATAGATTTTGTGGATTGCATGAGTTTCAATCACCTCTAGAGTCATCCATTAAAATAAAATGAAATAGCAGAAATGCTGTAGGACTTTAGGGTTATTTTTCTTTTTTCCTTGGTTGCAATCATCAAACTTCATTCACTTTGGCTCTTTTATTTAAATACACCTTTGTCCAAAAATTGGAACCTTGCAGTGAACATTCTGTTGAGGTCCAGCTGCTTTTACATTTGCTGTGAGACATGAGTGAAATAACAACATTAGAACTTCTGGTCTTCTAAACAGTCATAGATTTACTAGAAACTCTTCAGCTAAATGTTATGACTGAGTGAAATTTCTGATTCTGGTAGATTTCCCTCAAGTTGCTATTATTTTGCTGCTTCATTCTGACTTGATATTAGAACTGCTACTGATAGTGGAATGAACTTCCAACTCAGCTTAAATTTAGCACCAAACTTTTAGAATGTCATTTACTGTCTTCTGAAAACTTAAGATAAACATTCATGCCACAGAAATAATTTATGTAAGAATATTCTCTGTGTTATGAAGAACAATCTTCATAGATATAGTTTCATTCAATTCTCCAAATTGGTTTTGAATTTTCTTGTGACTGAATTTAGTCACTAGAGCAGAGTGGAAACCACATTTTGAAAAATCTCCCATCTCATTTCCCAGAACTGTCTTTTTTTTTCCCCTTCTTTTTTTTTTTTTTTTCATTTTAATCAGGGACGCTCACAGCCGTACAGTCTATGGTTCTCTGTGATATATTGGTCAAACTCTGCTTGATTTAGTGCATGATTGCAATACTTGTCTCTCCACTGACAAACTACTTTCCCACTAGCAGTTAAACAATGATTGCTTTGTACTCTTAAGCACATACTCTAACGTCTCCATTCTTAAATTAATCCAAAAGACAAGAAAAATAGACTATCGATTCTTCCACATTAGCAAGCTCTGGTATTTCAAGCAAAATAACCTGTTCATTGAGAATTGAGATTCAATTTTGGCTATCCACATGGTTTTTACAATAGTCATGCTATTGGTTCGTAATGGTTAGGACATGGATTATTGTCTGATTAGTTTGTTTAGAGCCTAATTTCTGTAACAGTAAGAGAATTAAACTGCCTTAGAAAGCTGTCATCTTGGTACCTGTTATTATATGTCCCATTTATAACTACTAAATAGCAGCTGAGTGACACTACTCTCCTTAGAAGATTGTGGCTTTTGTTCAAGACACAGCATTTAACAAAATGTGGGACATCACTACAAAGGTAAGAGGTAGGAATGTAGGAGTAATGATATCTTAGGGCTGATAGTTAAATAAATGTTAAGTCTGGAGATCAGCTAAAATTATGGGAAGAATGAACATTAAAAAAAAAAGGAAAGTTAGATATATTTTAAAGCAAATTTTGAGAAGACAACAGCAATGTACAATCAGAATGTGACATAATACGTAATTTTGAATTTTCCCTGAGATTAGCTGCTGTTCTTCAACATTCCAATTTTCATGAAATTTTAGGAAATATTGCATTTTTAATTAATTGTTTGTTGCTGGACATGCCTCTTTTCTAATGGCGCTACAGTCCATATTTCCATGCCTATTTTTATCATATGGATATTGCATAGCATGGAGGAGTCAGCTGAATGCTGAAAAGCCTAATACAGGAAAACTTCACATGTAGAGGAACAGTTATTTCTAATAGTCTTCCTGGCCTGAGTAGAGAAAGTGAGGCAAAATAGGATATTTTGATATGTCATCATTTTCTCTTGGAAAACTATCAGTAAATTTGAAACCAGTTTGACTTTACTGATATAAGTAAAGAAATTCCCATTGACTCTACAAAGGTGAGGATTGTAAGTCTTATAGATAATAATGAAATCCTTAGTTATATAGTAATTTTTCTCATTTTAAAATAAATTTGGTATACTAATGTCATGGGTTTGTGTGGAGCTGTTTCTGGTAAGGAGGAAGGGGCTGTCAAGATGACTCCTGTAAGAAATTGTTGGAAACATTCCCCAGCTCTGAGTCAGACTCATTTCTGGGACTAAGCCATTTGGGTGTCTCCATGATCACATTTTAAGAAGCAGCCAGAAGAGGAGAGTTCTTCCTGTTCTTTCTTCCTGTCCTTCCCTCTTTTCTGGTTGGTGATAGTGGAAGGATCTGGAAGAGAGAGAAGAAACCATGTGGACCCCAAGGTCAGCGAGGCAAGAGAGGGAGAGGTGTGCCAGAGCAGAGACCCCTCTATATCCTGTGGGGAAATGGCAGGCTGTCCCTATGCACCCTGTAGAGAGAAGTGATGAAGCTGAGAGTTTGTAGAGGACCCCACATCTGGACTAGTGACTGTGCGCAGAGGAGGCCATGAATTTGTGGGGGCGCAGTGTTGCAGCAGAATGTTGTTGACTGGAGAGGAGTCCCACACTGGAGGAGTTTGCGAGCAGAAGCTGTACTTGTTGGGAAGAACTCACACCAGACATGTTCATTAAGGACTGTATCCCATGGGCGCGACCCTGTATTGGAACAAGGGAAGAAAGCAAGGAGTCATCGTCTTCTGAGAAGGGAGAAATGGCAGAGACCATCTGTGAGATTGACCACATTCTCCATTCCCTACCCCTCTGCACTATTTGAGGTGTGAGAAGGTAGAGATGTTGGGAGCAGTGAACTGAGCCTGGGAAGAAAAAAGGAGTGGGGGAAGAAGACTCTAAAGTGCTGGTTGTATTTTTCTCATCATCCTGCTCTATTTTTGCTGTCTATCCTGCTTCTTGTAGGTAGTAGAATAAAGTTTTCTTACTTTCCTCTCTGAGTTGAATAGTGAAGTCTGTTTTGCCCTCTCTACCCTTGTCTTGATCAATAAGGCCTTTGGTTATCTTTTTTTTTCCTCCCACTTTGCTGGCACCTCTGCCATCCTAAGGAGGGTGGGGGTGAATGGGGGACAGTGAACAAGAGGCTGTGTGGTGCTTCATTGTCAGTTGTGCCTAAACCACTACAACTATGCTCTAAAAATGCTGTAATAAATTTGGTTTTATCCAATAGATTTTAGAAGAGCTGTGTACATTTTACAGCTATATCTTACCAGCATATTAGACCAAGAAGTATACAACAGACAAGACCATAAAACACTCTGTATTATTTGGACAATGTAAGAATAGCAATTTAAACATTTACTTGAACTGCCTCTGGTAATTCTGTAAAATGTCATATGAAGTATCTTTAAAGCAAAGAGAGGAGTAAGATATTACTTATATGCCACAAAAGATTCCCTTTGTGGGTAGAACTATTTTAGGAAGAAGTCAGTTGAAGAAATTTGTTATGTAGCAAGATGTCTGTAGTGTATGAGATATGTGAACTCTTGAGAACTTGCAGCAGAAACAAAACTATTTTAAGCACATGAAGGTATATAGTAATTGTTACAGAGATTTTGATGGGGTGAAAGATGGTACAATAAAATGATACATAAATGCCTCTGAATCTCTGCCTGTCCTTTGTCACAGATCTCCTGTTCTTTGCAGAAGGGCCTTCTCTAGCTCTTCTACAATAATTAATATTCAGAAGTGGTGAACAAATTCTGCTATTCCAAGACTCTTGCACTTTCCTAGGGAGGCACTGTGTCCTCTGTTACTAGTGCTCTATGGCAGCAGGTAGATAACACAGTCCAATAATCTTTTGGGTATGCCTTGCTGCAGCTACTTTTTTGCCCCTAAACAGTATTCTTATGTTTATATTTCAGAAGGCACCATAGACATTTGAAATGCCAAAGTCTGAAAGATGTGTAATGGATTTTAGAGTATTATTTACTTACAGGAAAGAGAGAAAAGTTGGCCAGTGCTGTCCTTCCATATATTCTCCTGTGATTGCTTCTTAACAAGATCTAAACACTACTGGGGAAAATGCTTGCTGAAATTCAGTCCATAAATTTTTAGGGGAATTTGCTGAATGATGCTGAATGACTAATATATCTTTGAAGAATAGATTGGCTTTTTTGTTTTTCCTGCTTTTGCAACAAGACTCCCACTATGTTCTTGTATATACCTTTATTTGAATTCTTTGGTTTCAAGTTAAGTTATAAAAATATCTTGATGAAAGTGACACATTTTAGGGTATTTTTTCTACTTCTTGTATAATCTGAGAGAAAATCAATGAGAATTGAACTACCACTGAAGAAGATGAAAGTATAAAGAGGGATAAAGCATGTGCAGGAATCAGAATGTCACCAGCAAGTCAAGGAAAGTTCTCCTCCCCCTCTACTGTGCCCTGGTGAGTCCTCATCTGGGGTCCTGTGTCCAGTTTTGGGCTCTCCAGCTCCCCAGAGAGGAATTTCTGGAGAGAGTCCAGAACAGGGCCAGCAAGATGATCAGGGGTCTGGAGCATCTTCCTTATGAGGAAGGGCTGTGGGAACTGGGGCTATTTGGTCTAGAGATGAGGAGACTGAGGGGAAATCTTATTAATATTTACAAGTATATAAATGATGGGTATCAGGAGTTTAGGACATCTCTTTTTGCTATTGTATCTAGTGATGGGACAAGGAGTATTGGGATGAAGACTGAAACACAAAAATTTCCTTTTAAACATGAAGAAAATCTATTTTACTGTGAGGGTGAGGGAGCCCTAGCACAGGCTGCCCATGGAGGGTGTGGTGTTTCCTTCTCCAGATGTCTTAAAAATATGTTTGATTGTGTTCCTGTGTGACCTGATCTAGGTGGACCTGCTTTGACAGGGGAGTTGGACTAGATGATCTCTAAAGATCCCTTCCATTCTATGATTCTGTCACGATACTGTTTTTTCTAAAAAAGAATGCTAAACATTCCATATAAATTTTATGTACTACTGCTCAGTAGTGGTAGGGTCAGCCATTTTGTTTGTTTGTTTGCCTGTTTTTATTTGACACGCAAGGAAGAAGGAGAATAAGTATCTAAGAGAAGTTGTGCTGGTAAGATTTTCATAGATTGTCAACACTGATATTTTTCTAATTCCCTGTTTTATATTGCATCAAAATTGCAACTTCTTTTCCTCTATTTGTAACTATATTCCTTACAACTTAATCACATTTTTCATATCAAAATGTTTTTTTGTTTGAGTTTGTAGTGGTTTTGCCTGGGCTGGGTTTTTGGTAGCAGGGGGGCTACAGGGGTGGCTTCTTTAAACAAAAAGAGTTGCCAGAAGCTTCCAGTGTAGCGCACAGGGTTAGGGCCAGTCAATTCTAAGCTGGACCCTGCGTCTGACCCAGGTCTGGCCAATTAGTGATGGAGGTAATGCCTCTGTGAATAACATATTTGAGAAGGAGAAGAAGTTGTTGCGCAGTTGCAAAACTGCACCAGCAACTGGGAGTAACAATGTGAAAACATCTTCACAGACACCAAGGTCAGTGGAGAAGGAGGGGGAGGAGGGTGCTTAGGCCTTGAAAAGGCTCCCCTGTGATATGTGATGAGGTGAAGCAGGTTTTTCCCCTGCAGTCGATGGTAGACCACCGGGAAGCAGAGACCCACTTGCAGCCCATGGAGGACCCCACACTGGAGCAGGTGGATATCTGAAGGAGGCTATGACTCTGTAAGAAGTTCATCCTGGAACAAATTCCTGGCTGGACCTGGGAGTTTGTGAGGAGGTGCCGATGCCAGAGCAGGTTTGCTGGCAGGACTTGTGATCCCATGAGGTACTCTGTCCCTAAAAGACCGTTGTCCCAGCGGATGACCCATGTTGGGCAGTGTGTGAGGAGCTCTCCCTGTGGGAGGTCCCATGCTGGAGCAGTTCATGAAGAGCTGCAGCCCATGGGAAGAACCTGCACTGGAGAAGTTCATGAGGGACTGTCTCCTGTGGGGAGGGATCCCACAGTGTAGCAGTGGGAAGTGTGAGGAGGCCTCCCCTGAGAAGAAGCAGTGGCAAAGTCCATCTGTAATGAACTGACTGCAACCCCCATTCCTCATTCTCTGCACCGCTGAGGGGGAAAGAAAAGAGAGTCTCGAGAAGAGAAGGGATAGGGGGAGGTGTTTTTAAGATGGTTTTATTTCTCATATTCCCTGCTATTATTTTTCTCTAAGAAATAAAATATTTTTCTCCCTGAGTCTGTTTTGGCTGTGACACTATTTGCTGAGTGATCTCTTCATCCTTATCTCAACTCACAAGCCTTTTGTTATATTTCTCTCTCTCTCTCCTATCCAGTTTAGGAGGGGAGTGATATTATGACTTGGTGGACATCAGGCTAAGCCACCACAGTTTTGTTTTTTTTTTTTTTTTTTTTTTTCAAAAACAAAGGTAATTCATTCTGTTAGACCTCTATGAATTAAATGTACAGGATTACATTCTAGGGATTTATAGATTATGTGTGACGAGACAAATTCTTAAATCAATTTATAATTTGAATTTCAAAAAAACTGATTTCCACAAACTATGTGCAGGATTCACAACTGATGTGTCTGGTCCTCTACCATCACTGTCAATGACTGGATGCCAAAACCCATTTGGCTACAATTTTTAACAGAATTTGTGCTGATATTAACTTATCCTAGGAAATCTGTATATTATAGCCAGTAAGACTGCAAAGATGAAATTGCCACTTAAGCATAGGTAACAGAAGATGGTCAGCACTGGCTTGTATAACTGAAAAGTCATAATAAATCAGTAAATCTATTGATTTTGAGTTATGTGGTGCGGTTTCTAACATAGAATTTATCTCTACCTGCCACCATATGACTTGATACAGAAAAGCGTGTGCTACTGGCAATGTTAATACAAAAAATGCAAGCAGATGCCTAAAGTCTGCCTAGTTTCATCTTGGCTGCCAACTGTTTATATCCACTGAATGTGATAAAAAGATTCAAGTCCTTCAAAATGATTAGACATTATTCTAGAATACAATGAAAGGATATTAGAAAGTTTTAGGTTTGTTTTCTCTGCCTTTGCAAAAAGATGTTCCAGGTAACTTATCAGTAAGGGTAGCAAGGAAGGGCTTGATTGCTCTTTAGAGCTACTGGTCTTTAATTCTAATGCTCATCTTTCAGTTTGCCAGATAAAGGATTTTCTATCTGGGGGAAGAACTCAAAACAGAAGAGGAACATAGTATCCTCATGCCAAGCTGAGGCAACTCTAATTTTGACTTCTGTGAATCTCCATTTGTTGGCCTCTAACTCATAGAATCATGGAAAAGTTTGAGCTGGAAGGGGCCTTAAAGTTCACATAGTACAAGTCCACTGCAATAGGTAGGGAGACCAAGTTAGACCATGAGACCAAGTTGTTCAGAGCCCTGTCCAACCTGACCTTGAATATTTCCAAGCATGAGGTATCTATCACCTTTCTGGGCAACCTGTTTCAGTGTTTCACCACCCTCATTGTAAAACAATTCTTCCTTAACTTTTTTTAGTTTAAAGCCATCACCTCTTGTCCTATCACAACAAGCCCTGTAGGAATCTATATGCATGCTGCAAGACTGTGTATTCAGCTTGATGACAGAATATTTTGATTTAGTATTTCAGTATTGAACATTACTAAGTATGCATTTTTTTGGTCTAGTCTTGTCCTTAGTCCTCAGTTTTAGGACAGAAACAGCATCACTCTTTGAAATGATTACCCTTCTCATACAGCATAATGAGACAGGAAGAAGATGAAATATATAGAAGAGACTGTCTTCCTTAAATCCACATGCTTTAAAGGATTTTTTTTAATAAGTCATGTATAAGAGATGATCATCTTAAACAAATTCTTCATCTAGATTTTAAATGATTTTGTAGATTATGAGTCTAAGGTTAGATTCTAGGACTTATGTTAAAACATCGAACTAAGTTACTTGAACCTCTGAATTTCTGGTTGCTGAACACTTATTAATCATGCCTTAGTACTAATTATGGAATTACAAGAGTATTTTTTTCCTTTTTCTCTTCTTCCTTCCCCTCTTTTAAAACAAGCAAAACCTTTCTTGCATACATGACTATTAGGTAGTTCTCCATGAAAACACATCCTTGCTTGTACACCTATATATACACTATTGCTATTAACTACAGATAAACTGGTAGCGGTAAGGATGGAATAAAACTGATTATATATATAGATCGGTTTTCACATGTAAAAGTTAAGTAAAATGGCCTTGAACCAGTGTAGTATTCAATACAGGAAGCTTCTATTTGTATGTTGATGTCACTGTCAAATATCAACAACAAATATGGCAGAAAATTTAACAGTAATTTAAATTGTATGTTATTAATTTGTAAGTAATCTTGAAGTAATTATCTCACTCCTTCCTACCAAAACTTGTTTTACTCCTCTGACAAGGCCTGCATCCTTGTGTGATATACACCTTGAGGAGCAGGTATTTGAGATATGAGTCTAATCTGTGTAAAACTTTTGTCAGGTACACAATCTAAAGATAATATCCAGTCAATATTTATTTCAGTGCATTTTATGTATTGTTTTTCTAACATCAAATTTCATTCCTCTCCTCTTGCCACAATGCTTCAACTGAGACTTGTGGTATATGTACATACAGGGCAATGGTTGAATAAGTAATCAAGGCTACATATGAAATGAGTTTCTATGTCTTAGTGTTTTGCTACAATTTAATCACGGAGATGTATTTCTACTTTAATCTGTGCCTATCAGATGCTCAGCAACCTGTAAACCTAACCTAGATATGTATGAAGATAATACAATTTATCTTCTAGGCTTTTCTGCAAGACAATTTAAGAAATCAGTCTTACTTTGACTAAATGTCTGTTTGTTGGTTTTTATTTAAAGAAAAATAAAGTTTAAATTTCGTCTAGACATAATAAATCTAAATCAGTTAGAAAATCCATTTTCACCAGATTAAAATGTTATGGGCACTCTTTACTATCTATCTAGTTGCAATTTACAAAGAGATTTTCTTTCTTTTAATTTTCAATACTGACTTAAAAGACTTTTCTTCACTGTAAGAGCTTCTAATCTTCACTTAGCTAGTAGACTGACAGTGGGTACATACACATGTGGTAGTTCACACACATGTGGTTTTAGCTAAAAACAAAGAAATGAAAATTTTGTATAGTCTTTAGATTAATTCAGATGAAATTCAAGGGTTATGACGACTTTTTTCAAGCCTGATTCTTAACAGTGAGATTCTGCTCGACTCATCTCAGAGAAATATATAAAGAAATCACCAGCTTTCAATGTAGTCTGGTAAGAAATTCCATATGCTGACTAGAGTAATTTGCTCTATTGTCCTCCACTTGTGAAAGCTTATTCTATCTGCAAAATCAGACAAACATGCATGTACAGTCTTTTTCAAGCAAAAGATAAATGAAAATGTAAATGCAGCATTCTGACCTGCCTTTCTGACTCATCTTTCTCAATTCAATCCTTTCTGCCTAGTTTGCTCTTGTTCTGTTTCACCAGCATCTGCCTCGTTCACCAGCTACATGCCTACATCTTCTGTGCAGTGAACAGAGGTGGCCCAAACCTGTTTATCTATCTCATAATCCCTATTTAAAAAAAAAAAAATCTGTCATATTCTGAAAATACCCGAAATATACTTAAACTGTCTGGATTTTGATTTAAATGTATACGTAGCATGCATGATTTCAGCAGAGAGAAGTATTACCTTTCAAAATTATTACTATGGAACTTTTCTGTAGATTAATTCTTGGTTTAAAAGTAAAGATGATTCAAGATCCCAGTAAAAAGGAAGATGCTTTTCAGCAGAAGAAACTTTACCCAATGTTCAGCTACCATTTACTGTAATAGCCACAAAAACCTAGTTTCTGTGAAAGAACACGTAATATCACAAAGGGTTCTTTTTCTTCTTATATAAGCCCATCACTGCTAAAATGTTGATACAGATATGGTTTATAGTTTCTGTATCAGCCCACTGGCCTTCTTTGGCTTTGAAGCAGTTAGTATTACAGGCTGCTTTTTCTTTCTTATGCAAATCATTACCAGATACATTTATCTAACTGTTATCCTCATTACCTCAGCATTACTCTTGGGGCATTTATAAGCCTCATAACATGAATGCTTAGCAACATCTAATGGGTCAAATGAGTCTTATCATTGCTATTGTATTGTCTTTAGAATGGAGCAAATGGTAAGTCACAACTTTGAAGATTGCTACTAAAATATGATCTTCAATGGTTCCTAGACATGGTCAACTGGAGCTGTCGACATTAAAAGATTCAGAATACATTGAATTCCATGTCTCTGCTCCATAAGAAGAAACATCCATATGTTTCTTTCAGCGTCCTGAAGTTTTGTAGTGAAAGGGATGATAAACAGCTGAACTCTCTCTCCTCAGTTCATTACAGTTGTGATTGTCTACATTGTTCTTCTTCAAACTCTTTCCAGGTGTGGGTGAGTCAAGGATATACAGGAACAAAGTGACTTTTTCTGTTTTGTTACTCTCACAATACGATTTTTTTTTTTTATCGCTGCTGGCAATTTGCTGACATTTTGATAGCCATAAGGTCTTATTCTTGAGCAGTAATGGTCAGACCTTAGTGACTGTTTTATATGCAAAGTGAAAACTGGATGGAATAGTGCTCTCTTGTGTGCTACTTTATGCAGATCTAAACTGAAATTGTGTTTCCTCTTTACCAGATCAGAACAAGTCCAAACTTTTACTATGAAACAAACCATTCTGTATTTTGGAGCTTGAAAGAAAAAAAACAAAAGAAAATAAAGTAAACCAAACCAGAGATTTACTGATCCTTGAGCCTTTGGGTTCTATGTCTTAATGCCAGAGTGTGCATGGGAACATCACCCTGATATTAGTTTATCACAAAAATGTTTGCAGTGGGCATTCTGTGAGGTCTACTAACAGGTTTTGTTTCTGTGACTACTGTGTCCTTTGTTAGCTCTATTCTGAGAACAGATTTGAAGCAAATTTCATATTGTAAGATTATTTATAAAGGAAATTGTTGACCCATTTGAAAGCCCTGTGTGAAAGAGATCAAGCCAGGTGTGAAAAGAGCTACAGTATATTCAATCTGACTTGATCTGAAAGATAGCCAAAGCAAGAGAAGTAGCTATAAAGAAGGCAAGAGGGCAAAAATTTAATACCTAACACATTTCTATGTTGCACCACCATTCAAACCTCAGTGTTTGTTGCTACTGGTTCTTTGATCACAAATGTAAATGTGTGAAGGAGTACAAGAAATTTCATATTGTGGCTTTGATTGACACTTTAAGATTTGAGGCCATACAGCTGCTCCCATGATTAAGTGAATTTTCCATTATCAACTGGTATGTGCTAAATGAAGAAGTTTAATGAGAGAACTATTCTTACTATGAAATAATTAATACAAAAATAAAAGCACAAATATATGCAGACATATTACTTTAAACTTCATAAATCCCATATTGTGCCACTATGTAGTATTGCTCTCAGTGATAGATGACGGAATTCAGAATATTGATTAATAACAAAGTAGTGCAGAAAAAGAATGGGCAGAATTGTCAATGGAAGGCAAGAGGAGAGAGATAGTGTGTGAGGGGAAATCCATACAGATTGAGTAGTCTTTGTGACACTCTTTTTATCAAACAAGAGAAATGGATTAGGACAAAATGTAATAATTTTGTTTTGGAGAATAAATTTATTTCCAGAGAGTTAGAAGTGAAATGTTCAGGTCACTGTTGACTAAGGTATTATATATAAAACTATGACACATAGTCTGTATTCAACAGAGCAGGACCATACTGTGCAAAGAAATTTAAACACATGAACATTGAACACAGCAGCAAAAAGTTTACAGGAAATTGATTGAACTCTAATGGCTTTCTACTGTTGGTTAGTGGCACTCTCTGCTTATGTGAACAATGATAGAGACTGACCAGTGAATAATGCTTATATCAGTTAGATAGCACTTAATGATTCTCTGTACATGTCAGCTAGTATTACCTGGTGGGGTATTTAAACCTCAAGAATTAGTTGATTCACTGAATCCTGTCACTACAAGGGACAGGCCGTTGATTCGTTTTAGGAGATGGTAATAGTGGAATGACAGCAATTTAATTCTATGACAGAATTAATTTGTTGACGACTGAAATGGCATACTAGAGCCTGCCATTATAAATCTGCTTGTACATAAGAAGAGGTAGCTTTTATTAACACAGTACATATGCTAGGCCAAACAAAGTCTGTTGAAGGGGCAACAATAAGCTATGTGACTTGCCTCTCCATGAAAAGCAACTATAGTAAGTTCTCCTGACATATATCACTTCCTACAGTGTTCATGGCAAAATCTCATTTCCTGGTTTTATTCTTAAATAAATAAGTGGTTTGACTGGACGGCTGTCTCCTTGGATAGTATACCCTTCCTCTGGTCCTAGCTGTGCTAATATAATTTCCACTTTATAAGTCACTGACACATTCAGGGTCTTTAAATAATGAGAAATGCCACTGCTGAAATTCTCAGTATGGATAATTTGTCTCAGCAGCTCAGAAGCCCTGTAATATTCTGCTATGCTGCCAGTTGCCCAGTTATTCCAACTCTGTGTGTGCTGATCATCTGCTCTTCTCTAAACACCACCCAGCAGAATTTAGCAGACATATAACGAACCAATTCTTACTTCTAAAAAAGTACCTAGATTTGATACTTGTAGTTATTTCATCCAGTGCAATGTAAATGCTGAAAACTAGAAGACACAAGAACAGTTGTTATTCTTAAGTACATTTCATTACATAATGTTAAAAAATAACAGGCCTTTTTGACTAACAGCTCAGATCAGGAACCAATTATTTTCAATAAGTATTGCAGAGATATATAAAACATTTTGATTTATGTTGTTTTAGTTATCTTTTGGAGCTTACCAATACCATTTTCCCCCTAAAAGTTATGATGAAGTCTCAGATTGGAAATATTACAGCTTTTACTACATTCTGCTTCACAATAATTTCACAGAATCATAGAATGGTAGAGGTTGGAAGGAACCTTTAGAGATCATCTGTTCAACCCCCTTTCTAGACTGTCCTGGAAGACATTAATTTCCTATCATTGCCTTTCTTAGAGAACTATGCAGGACTTTGAGAATTTGCTAGATGACAATCTGTGCCATTTTGTCAAATCTTAGCCATCAAACATTGTTTTCAGCACCCTCATCATCAGGTTTTTTTGGGTATCTCTAACTTGTTATGTTGAGATGCAGCATATCATTCCATTCACACCTCACATACCAAGTACAGCTATTTGAACTTAGACCTATTATGCTGATCAGCTGCAGTGACAGTTCCAAGGCCCGGAGGTATTATTGCAGTGTCTACATTCCTTAGTAAAATGTTTTCTCATGAGACATGGCAGCATGATCAGCCTATTATACATAGCCAATGTCTTCTCCAGGGCTCTGTGTGATGTTCTTGTAGGTCTATGAGAAAACAGTTCTTTTCAGTGGGCATTTCTTTAATGTGGTTGAATTAACAACCACATCAATGTGTGTTTTGGCGGCCTCTGAAGTCATTGTGTACCAATGAACTGAAGGTTGTGTTGTGTGCCTTGAGGTTCATAGTGAAAGAAAACAGTCATCTGAAGATAAAGGGTCTACTGATAGATGGCCTGAGAGCTCTGCAGGAGGGAAGCAGGTGCAGTACTGCCTCTATCTGTACTGCCCCCTGGGAATGGTCTTCTTGCGGATGCTGTCTGCTGAGACACTATTGAATCTCATGTTTGGGAAATTTTTAGTGGTTTGATTTAGCAATGTAGGTGTAGTCTCAGTGGATTCTGCACTCAGAAGTCCCTGATATCCTACCCATTCATATAATAATGTTTTGTACTGCATTGGCCATTTTTATCATGTAGGAAGAGTCAAGAAGGAAAATTTAAGTAGGCTGAAGTCAGTAGAACTTGCTGAGGTTTCATTTTCACATGCTGGATTACAACGGGAGATTTTGATGACAGCAGAGTATGTGCAAAAACAATAAAAACCAAAAAAACTCCTCACATAACACAGTAGCAGTTTGACTGAAAATTTCACATTGTTCTGGTAAGACTACACATTATAATAGCTAAAATAATATAATTAATGGTGAAATTATACATATTTTAATAAAAAACTTTTAATAATAAGGTGATTCATGTAGCACTATTTTTTCTTATTTTATTAGTGTGTTTTTTATGCTTTTTGTGTTAAAAATCTGGGAACATTTCTTGGCAAAGACTTTTCTTGCTATTTGAAGATTAATTGTTGCTTGATTGTATCACAGAAATGAAAGCATTTCCATATACTTGAACCATGGATGATTTTCCAAATTTATATACCTATTCCAACCTGTTTGCTCTATAGGATTAAAGAATTGGCTTCTACACTTGACATGGCTGCTATTTTTAATCATATTATTTCTGTGGAGTTCACTCTTTAAAGCTTTAAAAATATTTAAGGATGTTTCAGTGTAAAGATAAAACAGAGATTTTAAAACTATAACTGTTCACCTCAATAAAACGGATATCTATAATGTTAATATAAAATGAAAATTTTATATTGTATATGGCATATTAGGTATTGCATGTAATGTGTTATTATATGTCATGGATAATATATTCTATACTATAATATCAAGTGTCCTTTTGCTGTATATAGGTGCAGAATGAGATAATCTAAATTTAGCGCTTTAGAATTTACAGCCGTCAGATCTATACTAATAAAAGTCAATGAGAGTTTTTGGCATAAATCTCATATACAGTCCAAGTAAGATTGTTATTGAACAGATTTTAAAATTAAAGTTTAAAATGGCGTGTGGATTTGAAGTGTGTAAATTTGAATTACTTTGATCAACTCACAATCAAAACCACACCTTTTGCAAACTAAAGTAAGAGATAGGAATGAAGCTTTCAAAAAATTTTAGTGAAAGTCTCCAAACTAATACATCTATTTTTCTTCTATGGACAGGGTCATAGTTAAAAGCATTAAATATTAGATATGTGTAAAAGATGAAAGTGCTATTTTGTTGTAACTTTTACGTGGAAATGAAAATGAATATGTGAAATTTCCCTGCCATTCTCTTCAGCTGTCTTCATACTGTTGTAATGAACGCCTGCTATCTCTCCACAGAACTCTTGTTTTAAAAAAATAAATGATGTAGCTATAAACAATTTTAAAACAAATAATATTTAATCTTTCGTACAACAAGTAAATTCAGCCTATATATACACACCATTAAAAACACTCTAATCCGATTTGTTACATATCTTAGAGCACATAAAAATGAACAGTATTAGGAATGAAATTAAATTTTCTGACAATGTGGTTGAGGAGATTCATATTCAGATTAGAATTTAATCATGTTGTGGGTATGATTGCATTATATATCATAAAATATCTAGATTTTTTTTTCTTCTACTTATTTGTGATGGACCAGGCCCTAGAAAGATACCAAGTATTTGAAACTCACATTGAGGATTGGTGATTGGGACCTCTCATGATATGGTCGTTGACTAGTCTGGCAGATATCAAGTCAATAGAAGCCAAAACATTTGCCCTTTAGAATATAACATCTACTACATTATTTACTAAAATAGGTTTAAAAAAAGTTACATATTCCAAATCTGTCATAGTATAACTCCAGTCAGCAACTCAGCACCACATTGCCACTCACTCACTTCCTCCTCTCTCTCAGTGGGATGGCAAGGAGAATCAGGAAAACTTGTGAGTTGAGATAGGAACAATTTACTAACTAAAATGTAATAAAATAGAAAAACAAAAACAACAATAAAATTTAAAATAATTATTTTAAAGAAAAATAATGAGAGGAATAAAACTCAGGAAGAAAAAGAGAAAAACAACCTCAAGCAATGTACAATACGATAACTCACCACTCGCTGACCAATAATTGAGCAACCTCGCAGCCAATCGCCAACCCATCTGCAAGTTATATACTGGGCATGACATTCCATGATATGGAATATATTTTGGACTAGTTGGGATCTAGTGCCCTGACCCTACCTCCTCCCTTGACATTATGCAAGCACTGCTCAGCAATAACTGAAATCTCATTCAACACTATTTTCTTCAAAAATCCAAAATACAGTCCTGTGCTAGCTACTAGGAAGAAAACTNTGTAGGAAGAGTCAAGAAGGAAAATTTAAGTAGGCTGAAGTCAGTAGAACTTGCTGAGGTTTCATTTTCACATGCTGGATTACAACGGGAGATTTTGATGACAGCAGAGTATGTGCAAAAACAATAAAAACCAAAAAAACTCCTCACATAACACAGTAGCAGTTTGACTGAAAATTTCACATTGTTCTGGTAAGACTACACATTATAATAGCTAAAATAATATAATTAATGGTGAAATTATACATATTTTAATAAAAAACTTTTAATAATAAGGTGATTCATGTAGCACTATTTTTTCTTATTTTATTAGTGTGTTTTTTATGCTTTTTGTGTTAAAAATCTGGGAACATTTCTTGGCAAAGACTTTTCTTGCTATTTGAAGATTAATTGTTGCTTGATTGTATCACAGAAATGAAAGCATTTCCATATACTTGAACCATGGATGATTTTCCAAATTTATATACCTATTCCAACCTGTTTGCTCTATAGGATTAAAGAATTGGCTTCTACACTTGACATGGCTGCTATTTTTAATCATATTATTTCTGTGGAGTTCACTCTTTAAAGCTTTAAAAATATTTAAGGATGTTTCAGTGTAAAGATAAAACAGAGATTTTAAAACTATAACTGTTCACCTCAATAAAACGGATATCTATAATGTTAATATAAAATGAAAATTTTATATTGTATATGGCATATTAGGTATTGCATGTAATGTGTTATTATATGTCATGGATAATATATTCTATACTATAATATCAAGTGTCCTTTTGCTGTATATAGGTGCAGAATGAGATAATCTAAATTTAGCGCTTTAGAATTTACAGCCGTCAGATCTATACTAATAAAAGTCAATGAGAGTTTTTGGCATAAATCTCATATACAGTCCAAGTAAGATTGTTATTGAACAGATTTTAAAATTAAAGTTTAAAATGGCGTGTGGATTTGAAGTGTGTAAATTTGAATTACTTTGATCAACTCACAATCAAAACCACACCTTTTGCAAACTAAAGTAAGAGATAGGAATGAAGCTTTCAAAAAATTTTAGTGAAAGTCTCCAAACTAATACATCTATTTTTCTTCTATGGACAGGGTCATAGTTAAAAGCATTAAATATTAGATATGTGTAAAAGATGAAAGTGCTATTTTGTTGTAACTTTTACGTGGAAATGAAAATGAATATGTGAAATTTCCCTGCCATTCTCTTCAGCTGTCTTCATACTGTTGTAATGAACGCCTGCTATCTCTCCACAGAACTCTTGTTTTAAAAAAATAAATGATGTAGCTATAAACAATTTTAAAACAAATAATATTTAATCTTTCGTACAACAAGTAAATTCAGCCTATATATACACACCATTAAAAACACTCTAATCCGATTTGTTACATATCTTAGAGCACATAAAAATGAACAGTATTAGGAATGAAATTAAATTTTCTGACAATGTGGTTGAGGAGATTCATATTCAGATTAGAATTTAATCATGTTGTGGGTATGATTGCATTATATATCATAAAATATCTAGATTTTTTTTTCTTCTACTTATTTGTGATGGACCAGGCCCTAGAAAGATACCAAGTATTTGAAACTCACATTGAGGATTGGTGATTGGGACCTCTCATGATATGGTCGTTGACTAGTCTGGCAGATATCAAGTCAATAGAAGCCAAAACATTTGCCCTTTAGAATATAACATCTACTACATTATTTACTAAAATAGGTTTAAAAAAAGTTACATATTCCAAATCTGTCATAGTATAACTCCAGTCAGCAACTCAGCACCACATTGCCACTCACTCACTTCCTCCTCTCTCTCAGTGGGATGGCAAGGAGAATCAGGAAAACTTGTGAGTTGAGATAGGAACAATTTACTAACTAAAATGTAATAAAATAGAAAAACAAAAACAACAATAAAATTTAAAATAATTATTTTAAAGAAAAATAATGAGAGGAATAAAACTCAGGAAGAAAAAGAGAAAAACAACCTCAAGCAATGTACAATACGATAACTCACCACTCGCTGACCAATAATTGAGCAACCTCGCAGCCAATCGCCAACCCATCTGCAAGTTATATACTGGGCATGACATTCCATGATATGGAATATATTTTGGACTAGTTGGGATCTAGTGCCCTGACCCTACCTCCTCCCTTGACATTATGCAAGCACTGCTCAGCAATAACTGAAATCTCATTCAACACTATTTTCTTCAAAAATCCAAAATACAGTCCTGTGCTAGCTACTAGGAAGAAAACTACCTTAGATAAAATCAGGACAAAACCACATGAATGCAATTGTTGCAGAGCAATTCCACTTCTTATTTATTTTTTTCTCTGATTGATTTACATTGATGAAATGATAGCCTTACACTTTGAACTTAATTTAGGAAAAAACGTGGTAAACTGTGGTGGTTTAGCCCTGGCTGGGTGCTAGATATGGACCAAGTCATTCTGTTACTCCTCCTCCTAAACTGAACAGGGGAGACAGAAATATACCACAGGGCTCACGAGTCGTATAAGGACAGGGAGATCACCCAGCAATTAGCATCATGGGCAAAACAGACTCAGCTTGGGGAGAAATGGTTTATTACAAACAATTTATTAAACAATCAAAACAGAGTAGGGAAATGAGAAACAAAAACCGAATCCTAAAATGCCTCCCCCAACCCATCCTTCTTCCTGAGTTTCTCCCTCTAGTGGCACCGCAGGACAGGTGAGTTCATTACAGATGGACTTTGTCCCTGCTTCCACTCAGAGGGAGGCCTCCTCATACTTCCCACTGCTACAGAGTGGAGTCCCCCCAAGGCAGACAGTCCTCCACAAACTTCTCCAATGTCAGTGCTTCCTACAGGCTACAGTTTTCCATGAACTGTTCCAGTGTGAGTCTTTCCCATGGAGAGCAGTTCTTCACACACTGCACCAACCTGAATCATCCACACGGAGAACAGCCCTCCAGGAATGGACTGCTCCAGGTTGGGTTCCCCATGGGGTCATGAGTCTTGACAGCACACCTGCTGTTCCATGGGTTCCCAGCTCCTGCCAGGAACTTATTTAAGCAGGAGTTTCTCATGGGGTCACAACCTCCTTCGAGCATCCACTCACTCTGACTTCATGGGCCGTGAGTAGATCTCTGCTTCCCAGTGGTCCTCCATGGAGGCACAGCTGCCTCACCATGGTCTTCACCACAGGTCACAGAGGAATCTCTCTTCCAGTGCCTAAGTACCTCCTCCTCCTCCTTCTCCACTGACCTTGGTATCTATCAAGATGTTGTCACATTCTCACTCTCTTCTGCTGCTGCAGTTCTGCATCTGTGCAGCAACTTCTTCCCCTTCTCAAACACGTTA
>WBNH01001241.1:21949-39000 GCA_013401255.1 Urocolius indicus
TTTTTTTTTTTTGTGTGAGCAGGATATAAGCATCTTCAAAGAATACAGAGAATTTTGATCAAGACTGGGAACAAGTTCGTGATCTATCATGTCCAATTAACACATTACAAACTCCTGCGTATGCTACCAGGATGATATCTTCACTTTTTGCCAAGGAACGGGTTTGCTAGCCATCTCCACCCACTGCCTTACCATTTTTATATAATTTTGATTCATTTGATCTCAGTAATATTATTTCTAATTTCTTCTTGGTGGAGTAAAGTAGTTGCATTATCTCGAGCTTTCCTATCAAGCCCTACTAGACTTTATGCAAGAAGATGGAATAGAAAATGGACAGACTACATGTTTGCCAGGGGTGCACACAAAGCTGTGAGGAGCCACAGCTGGAACAACTGACCCAAACTGACCAAAGAGATATTCCATATCATATGGCATGTGTTTAGCAACAAAAGCTATGAGGAAGAAAGATGAAGGGCAAAAGTTTGCAGCTATGGAGTTAATCTTCGTAAGTAATTTTTAAGTGCCATGAAGCCTTTCTATACAGGAAATGTTGAGACACCTGCCTGACAATGAGAAAGACTGAATAAATTGTTTATGCACATAGCTTTTTTGTTATGTGTTAAACTATCTCTATCTAAACCAAGCAGTCCTTGCACTTTTACTACTCCAACTATTCCACTGCAAGGGAGTGAATAAGCTATTTTGTGTGACTTAGCTGTTAGCTGGTTTTAAAACACAACAGTTATTTTTGTCATGCAACATGATGCTTGAAGGTTTTGATATAAAGACAAATTTGATTGTATTGTGTTAGACTGAAATTACAGCTGCTACAGCTGCTTAGCTACTAATTGGCAGGCTCCTGAGGCTTGCTTGCTCACTGTGATCCTCAGCAGCTACATCAAAATCCACTTGCAGTTATGCAGTTCTTCCCAGACTGAGGGATATCCAAAAGCAGGAGAAACTACATCATAGTTTAATGATTCCAGGACACACAGAACCACGAAGCAAGACTGAGAGATTAAAAATTATCCAAACTTTAGATTATCAAACAAGACTAACAGAAGAAATCACTCTTGCTTCTCCAGTTCCCTGTTTTTATGTTGCATTCAGAACTGAAAAGAAAAATATAAGATTTTACTTTCTGGTGGCTAGATAGGAGAAGACACTGTCTCTCGAACCCATTATTAATCACACTAGTTATTAAAATATGCATGTTAATACCCAGTCATGTTCTGTTCATGTTCTGCTTTGTTTTAAGAATTAATGAATATTAGTGTGCATGAATATTAGCATTCTATTTTTACAACAAGGTTGATGCAAACTCTCAAACAGCTGATATCTGACCTTGTGTGTGCACACTTGGCAATGAGAAGCTACAACGTGGGGCTATGCTGTGACATCCATTCCATTGGCTCTTCTGAGACAGTGAACCTCCTGTAACGTATTTTTTCTGTAGAATGAGTCTTACAAGTTCAAACCATCTTTCAATGAAGTTATCCACAAAAATGTAGAAGATACTGTCATCTACCATAAGGCCATATAATTTTCCTTGTGAATCTGTATCAAGAGTTGTAGCTTTTTGAACAGTGTGTTTTCTTTAGGTGAAAGGGATGTGATCTAATTCTGAAGCACTAGCACAGCTACTGTTGCACACTAAATGACATATGCTGAGTTAAATACACATCCATTGTTCAGGCTGTTCATCATTGTTCAGATGATTTGTTCACTCAGCCTCTGGACAGACTTTATGGACTGGGAACCATCCACAAAACTACCATTTCTTATACATACAATTTACCAACATAACACATGTTCTTCAGTGTCTGATATCCAAGCAAATGCCTTATCTCCTCCTACACTGACATACTTCTTGAATACTTCATTGTCTTGGGATGTTGCCACTACCAACTGTTGCTCCACAGAATGTTTGTATGTGAAGATAACAATAAATGATTTTTTATTTTTTTTTTCCTAGGAGGAAACAGTTTATGGTCTCAATGCTGCAGATTCACATTTAAACACCGTTTTGACTTAGTACAACAACAACCATGAATCTAAGTAAAATTGTGTAGCCTGGAATGAAACTTTATTATCCCGACTGCATTCTGTCCTGTGTGTCAGGTTCTTAAATAATGAGTCGTTGACACAGCATAACTAGTGTAGAAAGCAATTTATATTTAGCTTAAGCTTGTTATTCTGATTTTAGAGCTCCTATTTTCATCCTGTGTATAAACTTTTGGAAGAAAACAATTAGATTTTTAGACATTAAGATTTCTTCCCCTGATCCAGATTCTACTACCTGGTTTAACTTTAATATAAAATGTTAGAGTGAGCCAATCTGCTGTACAGATTACAAAGTGAACAAATCTCTTACATTTTAACAAACAGAATTCCTCTGCAGCAGACTTTCAGAGATGATCTTGAGGAAGTTCATAACACTACAGATGGAACTGTACCTATTAGTAGATAAAAGTTAGACTGTAATTGCCTTTGCTGTCAATCTGTCCCTTTCACAGACCCTAAATGAAATGAAAGATAATCAAATGACTACACACAGATAAGAAAATAGTTGAAAATCCCTGTGTGGAAAAGATCCCTTAGTACTGATTTAACAGTGTGGTGATGTAACAAGAAATGTATATATCAGAAAACTCAAATGTAGTAAGGGAGGATAAGAAAGAATTTGACAGAATAATTTCTGATTAGTTCTGGGAACATTCATCTTCATTTTACCAACACTCTTTACAGTGTATAATGAAAATAATGATTCTTTACTTTCTTGCTTTTAAAATTCAAAGACTGCATATTTCACTTAAGATTAGGGATTACAACAACTGCAATTTCTGAAAGAGAAATGTAAATTGTAACAAATACAGTTGTTTACAATTAATGATGGTTAGAAGAAAATGAATGCAGAAGACTAACTCTATATGTGAAGAAGAGTTACTCAGTGCAGAAAACTACTAAACATTCACTGGAATTTTCTCTCATAAGGATTTAACTGCTACCTTCACACATGCAGCATCAGGATTTGCAACACCTTTTTTTTTTCTTTGCCTTGCTGATCTTTCTCAAGATAAATGAAATTAAAGATAGGAATGCCACTGGTTTGTGTAGAAATGTATTTCTTCTGTTTTAGCCCAATCCTTTAGATGTCAAATTTAGATTTGTCTTGTTGCTTCCCATGCCTGTTTTTTCAAGTAAATTTTCAAGGAAAAGCCCTTTTTTACCATCAAATACCTCTGTTTTGTCATCTTAAATTAGTTGTAAACAAGTGTTAAAGTAATTCAAAAAGAGAAGGAGCATGATCTTGTGAGGGGTCACAATGAGGACATTGCTTCTGTATACATATTAGTCCATATATAATGTATGTGATAATTATATCTCATTTAAAATATGGAAAGCCATATAAAACCAAATTGGTTGAAAAGAAATATATATATTTTAAAAGTGAAAAGTAAGGCAGTAGATTAAGGTATTGATCTCAAATTTTGTGATAATACTATATAAAACTGTAATCGGTTTATTGATATAGAATACGTTAGGTGTAGTGGGTTGTATGGTATTTGTTAACCACACACATAGTGTGGCAGTCATTTCAAAGGAATATATGCCAAATGTTAGTGTATCATTACCCTGTGGTTACCATTACTATAACAAAGTGGGGAACAGACAGAACTGTAGTGATTTCAGCTACAGATTTGTCACAGAAGTCACTACAAACTTTATTTTCAATGGCATCTCCAAGGTATGAGTTGTGGAGCCAAATAAGTCAAGGAGATCAGAATTTTCTTGTAGATGGTTACTCTTAACTTCAAAATTATATTCAACACAGATTGAACACAATATAAAACTAAACAAGACTGTACTGCATTTAAAAAAAAAAAAAGTGGTTTTTTGTTTGTTTATTTTGTTTTTTTTCTTTTTCCCTGGGATGCTTTTATATAAAAACCTTGCTATGTGGCTATTTATTGAAAGCTAATCTTATATTTCAGTAACGTGGAGCCAAGAATAGTGGAGGGATAGCAGAGAGAAAGGCCTACTGAGCAGAGTAGAATTGCCTACCTTTATCAGAAGCATTATTTAATGTAAAGGTACCATAAACTTCAACTTATTTCTTTATAAAAAATACAATTTTGATCTTACAATGTATTGTATGTTATATTTTTTTTTTCTAAAGACTGATGGGTTTGTTTCATTTCATCCTATGACTAAATACTTTCCTAAATGACTTTTTTTTCACTTTATCTAAATCTTGATGTGAGGCATTCTACTTTAGCTGAGTTAATTCAAGATGAAAACTTAATTTATATTAACAAAAACAAAGAGAGAACTGGAAATATTTAATTTGCTAAGTTGTTATTGCATTGTATTGTATAAAAGGTAACATTATATTGTAGCCTAAAAAGATATACTAAGGGAGTAAAGTCTAAGGTGTAGTGAAAGAATTTAAAATTATGAGAAACAGAGAAGAAAAAAAGAGTTCAGTAAAATCTAGTTTTATAGCCTTGATAAATGTCATTTCTGACCTTCTTATGTGGGTTTTTTTTTTTTTTTTTCGGTTTTCTTCAGTTTCTAAAATCCCTGAGTTAAATTCTCTTAATCAACTTTGGACTGTATCCTTGATATGCAGTGAAGATTGATGCAATCTTACCAATTCAGTATGTGCATTGTTCTCTGTTTGATATAGTCTGGCTTGTAGACTAAAAAAGAAGTAATATTGTGGATTTTCTGAGGATCATTGTGACATTGTCCTGATTTTGCCTTGAATAGAGTTAATTTTCTCCCTACTAGCTGAAGAGTGTTTTGTTTGTTGCTGAGCAGTGCTTGCATAGTGTCAAAGCCTTTTATGCTATTCATCCTGCCCTAACAATGAGGAGGCTGAGGATCCATAAGAAGATGGGAGGGAGTATGGCCAACTCAGCTGACCCCAACTAGCCCAATAGTGAGAAGGGACATGCTTAATAGCATGGGTCAGCAAGTAGAGATCAATTGCATTGCACATCACTTGTTTTTCTTGGGTTTTGTTCCTTTCTGTCTTTTCATTCCAATCATTATTACTGTAATATTTTATTCTTGTGACTTTGTGGTATTTTATTTTAGTTATTACGTTGTTCTTGTCTCAATCGATGTGTTCTGCTTTCTTTCCCAGTTCTCCTCACCATCCTACAAGAATGAGTAGAGGAGTAGTCAAATGACTGTGTGGTACTCAGTTGCTGGCTGGGGTTAAACTACAACACATGCTCTGGACACAACGTTTCAAAAAGTTGGCATTTCAAGATTCAGTGTGCAACTTTTCTCAGATTCCTTATCTGCCTAAGAAAAGTCACAAAATAATATTAGCTTCAGCAGTAGTAAAATTGTAATAAACAGTAGCATAATTCTACCTGTAGTAGCCCAGAATTCAGGGAAATAAAGTGTTGAAAAGCAAAATATGAGAAGTCAAATAAGTGGACAATTTCATGGTGATTGATTTTTTTCAAGTCTGTTTATCTTAGTAAACCGAAATGCATCAGAGCATATCATATTTGCTTAGAAACCAAACAAAGCACTCAAAACCCCAGATGAAATGATGAAGATTTATTATTTTAATTTAAAAAATAATGTCCTCAACTTTTTTGTGTGTTATGTATTCCATATGTTCTTCATTTTTTGGCACTCTTGAAGTCAAATTAACACATCTGTTAATGCACATTACCCATGATTTTTTCACAGCATGTACCAGTCAACCAAAATGATGCAAAGACAAAAAAATGTAATGTACGTTCAAGCTCACTATTCAAAAGATCACTAACAAATAACCTGCCTCTTAAATGGTTTTATCTGTGTTCTCTCTTCTGCTTACTCTACACTATAAGTGCCAAATTGTTGCTTTGTTTCTTCTCACTTTTCACTTTATTTTGCTCTCATTCCCCCAATTCCTCATTATTTTCCCCCTAAAGCCTTCTGCCAAGATGAAACAGTGTAAGATGTTCACATGGTTAAAAAAGTAGAGCCAAGGAGGCTGATTCAAAATGCTAAAGTATGCTTCTAGAACAACATATTTTTAGCTTTGGGAAGAAAGACTATATATAATTATACTGAAAAACAACTTTTCTTTTGGCTTACTTTTACCCCTGGATAATAACAATGTAGCTGAGGGTTAAAGGCATAGAAAAAATTAGTAAAAATACAGCAACTACAATTTCTTTTTTCTTTCTTTCTCCCCCCCCCCCCCCCGCCAGGTCATAAATTCCTCTCATGCTTCCTTAAAACACAAAAATACATTTTTAGTAAAACATGAAAAATTTTTATAGATTGATGATATTAAATTAATTTAATGTAATAAGCATTTAAAATGCACTGGTGTCATATGAGAAAGATTTTGCTGCTAAAATCACATAAAAAGCATAAAGAATTATATGTTTTACTTGCTTACTTAGCCAGGCTGTTTATTTGTTTGTATAGGTTCATCTATTTCTTAATAATTATGTCCACAGCAAGTCACTAATATCATGAGTGGAGGATTATGGTTTTAATGCATGACCAAGGAACAAGATCAGGTGAACTTTTTTTCCTCTTGAAGTAGACAAAAATAAAACACAGAGAACCATATAATTTAGGAAATTGTTGTTTCCCACTTTTTTATTTTGGCTTGATATGTGGACCAATTTTGAAATATAGGTCTAAAAATATCATAGTTCTGCTCTGCAGGATGTAAAATCACTCCAAACATCTGATCTAGCATTTGGCTTCTGATCAGATATTGGTAAGGACGAAGGCCTTTCAGCACAGTGATGACTGTTCTGCATGATATTGCAATCACTACAATGTCTGTGCTGACAACCCTTTTCAGAATTACCTGTTAAGGATCCACAGATTTCGCAGCTCTCAAGTTGGATTTCCACAGTTCATACCTTTCATTCTCTTTCTGACCACAGCTTTCATTCCTGATCACCCTGAGCTGCTTTGGGGGGAAGAAGAGGTATAGAAAATTGGAAGTGAAGTTGAGCCCAGAAAGAAAGGGCAGGTGTGTGTTTTGAGATCTGGTTTTATTTCTCATTATCCTATCCTGACTTTTGATTGGCAATAAATTAAATTAATTTCCTTGAGTCAATTTTATTTTGCCCATGGTGGTAATTGTTGGTGACCTTTCCCTGTCCTTATTTCAACTCATGCTTTCATTATATTTTCTTTCCACTGTCAAACTGAAGAGCAGAGTGATAGAGCAGCTTGGCAGACACCTGGCATTCAGCTGAAGTCAACCCACCACAAGATGTAAGGGATTACGATTAGGATCAGAATTAGTTAGGGACAGGATCTGAAGATTTTGCAGTCCATGGACCGTTTTTGGCCCATAAACTTTTACATGTGACTACAAAAAGCTTTTATATGTGTTACATCACAAAACCACTACAGATACTTAGTATGAAAATATCACCTTGGGAATGAATTTTGTGATGTGACCTCCCTGTCTGTCTTCCCAGCTGGTGAATTGTTCCTTGTTAAGAAAACAGATGCATACTGTTGATATGTCTCTCGACAATCAGGACCCGAAGAAAACCAAATTACTGCTTACTAGGGAAATCTCAAGGCCAGTTTTAATTTATTATAAATTTCCAGGAATATTTAGACATAAGGAATTGTATTAATCTAAGTAGAAGGTGCATGCTACTGCATATATGCTACTGCAAATCTCTTGTTCTGGGCCATGATATTACTATGAAAGAAAGAAAAAAGAAAAAAAAAAAGTGATTTGGGTATTTTTTGTCTCTTTCTCCTGTAGAACAAGACTCCAGAACAAAATTACTGTGCTACTGTATGTGATTTTGTGCTGTAAATTCAGACATTCAACTCTGTTTTCTGGCTCTGTTCTGTTTCCTTTTTTGTTTTGTTTTGTTTTGTTTTGTTTTGTTTTGTTTTTCTTGGTTAATACTTTTCACTATTCTAGTGTGTTGTGACATAATAGATATTGGTTCACTCTTACGGTGGATCTTTGCTTATCTACTGTACAGTGAAAAAAAGATGCAACATATTTCAGTTTAGTAGAAACTGAAATTGATATGTTGATTTCATTTCATACGCCTCATTTGACTGTAGAGATATGCTATATAAGCATTTGCAAAAAGAAATCAGCAATTTGTTTTGGGTGCCTGATCAAATAGTTTCCTGCCGTAGATAGCCTTACTGTGTGATTTACTAGAGTCAGCTTTCAAAGCAGAACATAACCCTATCTGGTAAATATATGAGGTAATAAGAAATGAAGGCATCTTCTTGATGGTAGAGAAATATAACTTCATAAATGAAATTCAATCTTTTCTCTGTTCGTGCTTAAACTTCTCAAACTCTAAAACTAAAAAAAAAGAAAAAAGAAAAAAATTATGTTTCCTACGTATGAACTACCTCAGCAAAATCTGCAAAGTATTTCCAATGTGACCAGTATTCAATAAAAAAAAAATTAAGCTCAATTGTTCTCATTCTAAATTCAGTGTCAAAACTCCCATTGATTTCAGTATGGTCACAATGATCTCTTCTGGCTTAAATGTCTATGAACATTGATGAATACTATTCTTGACACTTTGAATCTGGTCTTTAAAAAAATGCAGAGGAAACAGAGGAGATTCAGGCCTCTTTAGTCTCAGAGAGAGTCCTGATGAGGAAAGGCTACAGGATCTGGGACTGTCCAGCCTGGCAAAGCAACAAGTATTTGAAAGGTGTATGTCAAGACGATGGGGCAATGATTTCTCTGTAATGTCCAGTGATGGAACTAGGGGTAATGGACAAAAGCTGGCACATAAAAAATTAAACTTAAGGAAAAAATTCTTTACTGTAAGGATGATGAAGAACTAGCACAGGATGCCCAGGAAAGCTGTGTAGTCTCCTTCTCTGGAGTTTTTCAAAACCTGCTTGGATGCATACCTGAGTGACCTGATCTAGGTTGACCTGCTTTAGCAGGGGGGTGGACCAGCTTATCTTTAGAGGTCCCTTCGAACTCCTACCATTCTATGATTCTCTCAGTTAGTATTTCTGGTTTAGGAAATTAGTTTAACATTAGCAAGCCTTATAGTTGTCCATATTTAGATATCCTGGACCAGACTACCATTAACTTTTTCTGGAGCTGAAAATTGTTTACCTATTGCTACTGTTAGTTTGTGAGTTACTAGCAACTTATCCATACCGGTGCTTCATATTTCACCTCATGTCTCCTACCATCTGTAGTAATTGCCTGTCAAAGACTTTTTGAAAATCTAAATAATATGTTTCCCTTATTCACTATTTTTCTGACATACAAAAATAATTTTAGTACATCACCTTTTAATGTGGTTTTATGACAGTTTAAGGCAATCAAATTCACTGAGCTAAACAAATCCATGTATCTTGTTTGTTTTTTGTAGTTGTAAACTGCATCTATCTTTTTTAATTTTTGGAATGGATAAATGTTTGATCCGAGCAAGGCTCTAGATTTTTCTTGGGACAATTTACTCATGCTGCAGGTAAATCACATGCCTTGGAAGAACTGATTCTTGATAGTGTCCTGAATTCTAAATAATATCTCTGAATTCTCAATAATATCCTTGAATTCTCAATAATGTTGGAACTAGAAGACTTAAGGCCCCTTCCAGCCCAAACCATTCTATGATTCTCTGATTCTTAGCTACCAACATTTTTGTCCGTAGAAGGACTTTTTTCTGATATCTTGAGTTATTTTCCTATAATGTGAATCTGTTCTGTATATATTCCTGTAGTGACTGAATATTTTTTAAAGAGTACAAATCTCTTTTGATGATTATCTGTGTATTTGAGTTTCTAGCATGAGTGGATCAAGAAGGGTAGAAACACAGAGTATCATGCACATTTTAGGTTAGATATATGGCAATGAGACATAAAAAAGGTTATTTTAGCCAAATTGTAAACAGAAGACTTTCATTTTCATCATTCGAGCAAACATGCAGAAAAACTCTTGTCATAAAGTGTGGTTGCTCCTTGGACTGAGACAAGGACCGACAGCAAAAAGGACATTTTGAAAAAACAATTTTATTTTTAAAAATGTATATGCTTTTGTCCAAAAAATTGTCTCCATTATAAAAATGTGACTAGGTCTTGAAAGCTACAGAAAGGAGCTCTTACCTGTATTTATAGTGTTGCTCCTTGTTAGTGAAAATATTAAATTTTTTAATATATATTCTCTCTGAGTGTATAAAAGATTTGTAAAGCAGATATAAGACAGATTATCTGAACTAGTATTTTTGATTTATATCTTTGTGTCTGTCACTGACTCTTTTACAATGTTTGTGCACCATGGAATATATCAATTTAAAAGAATTTTCTTCTGGATGAAGAAAGCACTTCAGAGCCACTAGACATTTGTTCACTAGAAAAAGATCCCTGGGACCTTTAACAGCTCACTTAACACCCTTAATTTTACCATACTGAACCGTCAAGAAGAAGAAAATCTTTCAGTCAGCCTGAGTTAGATTTGTGACTTGAATATAAAAAGACTACATAGGTTGTTGAATTTCCTTTAAGGTAGCTTTGCCTGGTTTATATACAGATGTGTTTCATAAACTCTGAAAATGAGATTTTGTGTATCCTATGTAGGGTACGCATTTCATATCTCTCCTTTTCCCTTCTCATATATCTTAATATACATTTTAGTTTTTTAAACAAGGAAGGATAATGTATGATCATTTATGAACTCATAATTATTGTGAGATGACTCTTCATGTTAAGAACAATCGTTGCCCCATAACACTTATTTTTTTCTTTTAAGAGCAACAAAGAAGAAAAAAACCAGACATATAAATGTCTTTCAAAAAGCCTATGTTAAACTAAACACAAACAAAATTACTTTTTTTTTTTTGGTAAATAACAGAACCATCAAGCTAGAATATAATCAGATATATCATTAGGCATATTGAGCTGGAAAACTACAAAGCATAAGACTTACACACTATAAAACTCAGATATAATGCTATCAGATGTATATGTTGTTTAAATTGAAACACATTTTTCTTTCTAATTAAAAATTCAGAAAAGAGCTACTGCAAAAATCTCACAGCAAGAATTGAGACATGCTTGCATACTCCTAAGTACAGTATGAGCACACAAAGAAAAGTCTTTCAGTATTTCATCAGCCCATTTCTTAAATGCAGTATAAATTACACTTGTGTCAGCAAAGTATTTGCAGAGGATGATGCCAAAAGCTTGTACTATCTTCTAGCCTGGTAAGATGGTGGTGGTAATATTTATACATATCCTACATTCATTCTGCAGGTCCAGCTAGAAGTTGATAATAAATACTCTTTTGTGTGCATAGATTCTAGAGGTGAATTGAGACTGACATCTACAGCAAATAACAACTTCCATCATAAAATGGAGGAGAGATTCCTCTGATGAAAATTTTCAACAACTGACAATGATAAGCTGTCTGTAAGATTTAAAAGAGAAAATGTGTCTCTCTCTGATGGTACATTGAAAAATCACCTGGCACATCACAGTACAGTTTTGAAATTTCTGGTATTTTTACTGTTAACTTCACTGAACTGAAACACCATTATATGTTTTTTTTGTAACACATGATGAGTATTCAGAAACAAATTTCACTGACATAGACAGGTTTAGCCACTGACTTTCTCAATTGAACAGCTTTTTCTAACAAGGAATATTAGTGGGACTGAACAACTCAAACAGTTTACTCATCATTGATTTTAGATCGAAAATATCTATTGATTTGATCATCTGTAAAGCTTTGCTTAATATTCAGTGCTTTATAGTTTGAACTAAAAACTAGCAATCCAGATACTAAATGATGTTATTCTGAAAAATTGTTGATTCTGAGAAGCACTCAGACTGTTGTGGATGAAGAGTACTTTTTGCTGTAAACAAGTGACAAAAATTATTAGATTTGAACATTCTCTGGTGATTCTGAGAGCAGCTTGTTTTAACAGTGGCTACATTTGGGACATCAGTGGACAAGAACTGGAATAAAATGATAATCAAAATAATATCAGAGAAGGTAGATTAGGGCTACAGCATAGGCAAACTTGAATGAGCAGTGTTCGTATTAATAGAATCATAGAACAACAGAATGCCAGGGTTTGGAAGGGACTTCTAGAGACCACCTAGTCCAACCCCCCTGACCATATTTTTATGTTTTGTTTTGAAGAAATATTGTGATATTTTATGGAAAGAATATTTAAACTGTAGTTGAGCATTCTGATATCTTCTAATAAAGTTATGAAAATACATTATAATTGTATTCATTACTTTTCACTCACCAGATAGCACACTTCAAAATCTTTTGTCTCTGGAGTTTTGCTCTACTTTCTCATAATTTTTGAAAAGTGAATGATGACTGGAAAGTTGTTACAGTTTAAATCTTCAAGTTATAAGATTTATGATTGTGTGAAACATTTGTAGATCCAGACTGACCAAAAATGAAACCCTGAAAACAACAGATAAAAGCAATACTTTTTAACAATATAAGACATAATGGCATTACAATTCCTTTTTTAAACCTCTTTGATAGTTTTTTTTTTGCCTGATTAGATATTATTTTTTCATTGTAGTTTTTTGTTTTGTACTGCATTTAGAACATAATTATGCAGTAAGTCTATGTAACGTGCTCTGCAATTTCTTTGCCTTGAGACCCTGAAGTTAAAATAATATTATATTTGCTTTAGTAGGAAGTTAAGGTAAACAATTTTTAAAAATCCATTTNATGTCAAATATATAATCATATAGATTAATAGCTACAATGGTATCTACTCTGAAAACATGCAGTCATTTAAAAAGCTGTTTTCAAAATATTTTTTAAACAGTCTAAAATGTTAATTGTTGTCTTATGATAAAAAAGTATTCTGTTTGTACGATGTAAGTCACTTAGAAGACAGAATAAAAGATACTGTACTGTCCCTCATCCTTGTCCTGCTCCTACTGTATTGCTTTAATGAGGCAGCTAAAACAAAAACATTGTTTGTATTTTACAAAAGTAGAAGAATTCTCAGAATGTATAGATAAGATGTAGCCAGCTACTACAGTATTCTCATCTTCAATTCCTGTTACACCTGTAAGCTTGGCCAGCACATGCTGCTCTCAGGCTATTGCCAGCTGAGACAGGACTCTCAGGATACTGCTGCGAGTTGGCAGAGTATGAAGTGCCACCTGTTCTCCTCTGAATGCTGCTAGTGTACGTGCACAATTTGATCCAAAATCAGAAAGCTATAACTAGATCTCCAATTTACTACTCTATATCAGAAGAGAGAGGGAACAGCACATAACTTGTCTTACATGAGTTCAATGAATAACAAAAAATAAATGAATAACAAAAAGTAAGAAGCAACACAAGAGCATACTGTAGATTAGTATGTTCTTCAGAGCTCTTAATCAAACAGCTGAAGACAATGATCATGCTCTTGAGCAACCATGATTGTGTACAATTTACTACTTGAACAAAGGAGAAAAAGTAAAAACAAAAGGAAGGAAAAAAAGGAAAAGATAAGAAAAATGAATATTTAATTTTCTTCAATAATCTATTGATTATTCAATTAATAATTTGTCTGGATCAACTTTATTTGCATTGTTTTATTCCGCTTCCCTGGTAAGCCAATACCGCCATTTTACTTTACCTCTTACTTATTTTTCCACTTTTTAAACTTATTCACTAACATAAGAGACTACTGAGATAATGTCTTCCATCCAGTAAATACGCAATATCCACTAGAATTCATTGTTGCCATGTTTGACTAGATAGTAACTGGGACTGACAAATACACAAAATACTAACATTCAATCGCTTGATTGTCTTGTTATGTATAATTTCTCCTGTGAACTTGTAGCATGAGCAAATGGAACTGAAACTTAAACACAATCTCTGTAGTGACTAAACAAAGTACCAAGAAGACACTGACCTAGGTTGACCTGCTTCTGCAGGGAGGTTGGACTAGGTGATCTCTAAAGGTCCCTTCCAACCCTACCATTCTATGATTCTATGATTCTATGGCTATTGCTCGTAAATGAAGCTGAAAGGAATAACTACTACATCCAAATGAACTTCCTAGCAGAAACTGGCCTAGATTATGATTTACTTTACTCTGTGGACAGACTTGAAACAGTGATAATCTCTAGTGTAAGTTGTTTGATATAAGAATTAATATTAATTTATTTAGGGACTCTAAACTGAATCACAATAAAACTTTGAATAATGCATTTGTATACAAAAGAGCATTACTATAGCCCTGGTTCCTTGTTAATTGTCCACAAATTGAGATGTGCAATACCCTACTCTGAACCCCTTAAGTCTAACAAATGACGTCTGAAAGGACGCCAGAGTGTCATAGCAGTTACAGCCCCACATGTTGTCACACTGTATGTTAAATTTATGTTTAAAAAGTAGCTGAGGTATCCAGGCATAAAGTGATTGCTAATCTTACATAAACATCTCCTTACTACATAATTAGTAAAACCAAAACCTGCTAGATGATAGTAAAGATGAATGTGAAAAACATAATATAGTGTATAGTAAATATAGTGGCAATTTACACTGATTAGATGAGTATTCTCAGAGGCAACACCTTGCATTTACTTTATATACCTTTGTGATTTCATTTACAGTTCTTTAAACATAAAGATTGAACAGGACATGGTTATTTTGCCTTCAACTTATGTACCTAATGTAAGTGACAAGCTCCAGCAGATAGAGCACATAACTGTCAGTGCTGCTTGTTTAAAGTAGTGGAAACGCTGCCCTTAGTTGCTGTACCCAAGAAAATTTCTTCTGCAATTAATCTTGATGTGTACTGTACTAGTGATTTTCTGAAGTTTTATTTTAACATGAAGTCACAGTAATGTCTTTCATATATAACATTAGCTCTTATTGACTTTGGTCGGGATACTTTTTCCAGACACATGGTTGTCAGGACAGGAATTCTGTGAGTATGTTCCTGGTTAAGTATTCAGAAAAAAGTCCCTACATAGTTTCAGTTTGTTCTTTCATTGTGTTAGCTTACCTAATAGTATCCAAAAAGTATGGTAAATGCTTTATAGAAATAAAAGTCTGAATGACTCTATTGTCTAAGTTCTGCTGCAATGGAATTGTGGACTAAATGAAGAAAAAGAAAATTCAGTACCACATGGGGTTATGCATGTTCAACTCTTCTCCAGCCATAAATTGCAATAAGAAACATTTTGTACATAAATGCATAAGGGTAGTGAAGGAAATTGCTCCCTTATTTCTAGTTTTTCCTTGGGATTTGTTTTTGCTTTTTTGCTTTTTTATTTTTTGTTTGGGTTTCTTGTGTTTATTTGTTTGTTTGTTTGTTTTCAGGTAATAGTGCTGCTATACCTTTGTACTTAGACATATGCAGTTTAATGGCTTTCTGTAATCTTAAATAGCATGATTTTTGCTTATCAGAATCTGTTAGATAAGTTCAACAAAAAGTCTTAGCTTAGTGTTGGAAAATTTTGTGCTACAAGGTCAAACTACTACCTGGTTCCTTGCTACTTAGGTACAGTAGTGGATGGAAGAACAAGGAGAGTGAGGATGTGAAGGAGTTTCATAATGCCTTCAGAATACATAAGAAGAGTAATAACAAGGCTTCCATATATAAAGTTATAGTACTTCTGCTGAAGTTACAATGATATGGATGCAAGGGATACATTAAAAATATATATTCAGATAACAGTAACAATACCCTGTATTTATATATATTTCCTTTATCAACAGCTGTTCACATATTTTCCAGAGTTCAGCATTGTTATTCCATTTTTCAGTTGGATAAATTGAAAGACACAGAAGATCTCTCAGCATGTCAAAAGCAAGACTAGAATATCTTAGACTAGATTCCCTGCTTCCCATATCCCTACCTCCTACCCCTTGGTAGTGCAGAGTTGCAGAGAATGGAGGTTGTGGTCAGTCCCTCACAGATGGTCTCTACCTCCTCATCAGAGGAAGACTCCTCAAAATCTCCCCTATTCAAACATAGGGTCTCTCCCATAGGATACAGTCCTCAATGAACTCCTCTGGGCCAAGCCCTTCCCAGGGGCTGCAGCTCCCCACAGACTCACAGGGCTGCAAAGATGATGAAGGGAATGGAACATCTCTGTTATGATGAAAGGCTGAAGGAAATGGAGCTCTTCAGCTTGGAGGAGACTGAGAGATAACCTCTCAGTCAGAGGCAGCAGAATTTTTGAGAAACTTCTTACTGGGACCATCACTGCGGCCTCTCTCCCGTTACCAGAAGCAGGTCTACACATATCCAACACACATACTAAAACCTACTTATAATTTTTTGTCCTGGAATATCATGGTTTCAATTACAATCTAAAACATAAATCTAGTGAAAAGTATTCAAGTATATTTAATGCTAACACTATATTTATTTCAGTTGGTGGGCAGAGCTTCTGCCAAAGTGTGACTTTGAGACTTCTATACAGGTAGTATGGATCAATTTGGAGACAGATTTTGAATTAAATATTTTTTCTTCTTTTTTAATAAATTAAATGTAAGTTAAATTTCTTGATGGAAAGCACTTCTGTTTCTCTCTCTTTTGTAGGCATACATTTCCTTCTTTCATTAGAAAACAGATTTTTCATTTAAAAAATTCAAATAGAATTATTCAAGAATCCTCCTTGAGACAATATTTAACTCTGATTGCATTTCATTTAAATATATCATGCAAAAACCAAAAACCTGGTTCTTTGCACCTTTGACTGTAATACGCATCATGAACAGATGTATGCCCATCCTATATTAGACATTATTTACATTGCATTTGTCATTCCTTTCAATTACAATAAATCTCTGTACACTCGGAAAGCTACTTTGCTTCACAAAAACTCTTATTTTTCCAGTGATGTTGTGTGGAAAGAAAAATAAATACCTGATGCACTCAATGCTAATCAAAAGCTCATGTGCATTGATTGAATTTACTGTCAGTCAAAAAATAGATCTATTAGAACAAAAAGCCTATGAAGAAATGTCAATATATTTGCTTTCTTAACATTAAATGAGAAATATGTTACATATTTCCCTGTGATTCTGATTCTCTGCATCTTCCTTTCCTTTCCTTTCC
>WBNH01001245.1:0-10704 GCA_013401255.1 Urocolius indicus
TTTTCAGAGATGGAGGTGAGGCTCACAGGCCTGTAGTTTCCCTTCACTTTTTGAAGAATGGAGTGAGGCCTTTCTCCAGTCCTCAGGCACCTCATCAGTCCTCCATGATCTTTTGAAAATGACAGAGAGTAACTTTGCAATAACATTAGCCAGCTCACTCAGCATTCACAGCTGCAACCACTTAGGTCCCATAGATTTATGGCTCTTAAGCTTGCCCAACAGGTCTCTAACCTCATCTTTATCTACCAAGAGTAAATCTTCCATTCTGCAGACTGTTCTACTATTTTTCTGTTCTTCTCTGCATCCTCTGTCACCAGGGCACTCTTCTTGTTCATCAACGGGTTCACATTCTCCCTAATCTTCCTTTTGCTACTCATGTATTGGAAAAAGCCCTTCTTTTTTTTTTTTTCACCTTCCTGGTTTTGTCCCTGCATACTCTGGAGATGTTCATATACTTTTCCTAAGCAATCAGGCCCTTTTTCCACCCCACATAGATTTTTCTATTCTCCTTGAGTAATTCCAATACTTCTTTTTTTTGCTTATATAGGCCTCCTGCCTCCTTTTTTGTAATTTTCTAATGATGAGGACACACCAATCTTAGGCTTAGAGGGAGTGGGGCTTGAAGACTGACCAGCTTTCATGGCAACTCCTACCATATGGAATCCTATCCCACAATATTCCTCCAAGCAGGTCTCTGAGAAGGCTAAAGTCAGCTCACCTGAAGTTCAGGGTCACAATCCTGATTGGTGCCCTGCTTCTTCCACGTAGGATCTTGAACTCCACTATCTCATTGTGACTGTAGCCAAGGTTGCCTGCAACCTTCACATCCCCAACCAGACCTTCTTTATTTGTTAGCAACAGGTCCAGCAACACACCCCTCCTCGTCGGTTCCTCAACCATTTGTGATAGGAAGTTGGCATCAACATTCTGTAGGAACCTCCTGGACTGTGTGTGCTTGGTGGAGTGGTTTTGCCAGCAAATATCAGGATTGTTGAAGTTAACCTCTTTATCTGCTGTCTTGTCGGTCTCATTTTCATTCTTCCTAATATGAAGAAAGGAGTTTGCAAGACCAGAGTTTTTAACCCTCTCTTATCAGAGGAAGTTTTGTAAATATACTATATTCAATATTATTGTGCTCCATGGAATTATACTGGATTTGCAACTCAAAGTGTTAAGTTCATCCCCCTGGAATCACAAATACTTATCTATTTAATAGCATAACCCACTCTAATAAAAATATAAACAAAAGTTATGGTTCTTAGTTTTCTTTTGTGTTCACTTCTAATTAATAATTGTGCATATATATGGATTTCACAGCAGTCAGTGTACAAAGCTTAGGCAAATCTCCTAAATCGTCCAATGGGAAAGAGCTGTCTTAAAAAATCTATCCTTCCAGCAAACCACTAATAATGTGATATCTTTTTACAATATCTTTTGAAAAGAAAGCAAGGAGACTATTTTATTCATGAGTAAATTAATGACTCAATGTTCTCAAGCTACAGGAAAACTCTAAGCACTGTTGGAGTTCTGATGTAAGCTACACGTGCAGTAGATCAGCAAATGCAAGAGTGGATGGATAGAAGCAGACATAGGAACATCTCTAGGTTTAACTTATGAGCTATATTTAGCTCCTTTGCTATGAGGAGCTCTTCTGTGTTATTGTTCAAAGGATGGACTATCCAAGCCTTCTCTTCCTGTTTTCACTCTTTGTACTTTTTCTAAAATACTGATAGCCTATGCAAATTGTACAAGAGCTTGAGAAGATGCCATCTAGTAGGTATTCAGACTTAAGACCATGATAATACAAGATCATCAAGGCATAGATTCATACCAGGTTGGAATATCTACTGTCAGAGGTCCCCAAAAAATCATCCATCATGTTTCTGTAAGTATCCATATAAAAAACTGTGGCTCAGTGATAGGAGAAATGCTTACTAATCCAATATGTTCAAATATTAGGCTGCTGACAGTACTCCTTTGTGTGCACATTTTATGTAACCTAATATATATATTTTCCAAAGAAAACGGATTTATATACTCACAGTATTTGCCTGTCTCTCTGTTTACCCAAGTCTTATGACAGCTTTGTAATTTGTTGTTTAGTTTGAGTCATGTATGATGAAAGGATTCAAAGTATAAAAATGTCAGGTTCCTACATGCTTCATGAAAAGTCAGGTACAGTATCCCATTAGAATTTCTCTGGAGGAAAAGGCTGAAGCATGAGTTTAGCCTTTATTAGACATAAAAGAATCCACAAAACAACTCACACCAGTTGCTCATGAGAAAATTTGATAGCAAATAAAGAACCCAAAATTGATTTGTCTCCTCTTTTTTTTTTTTTTTTAAGAAAATCCTTCTCCTGTGTTTCTCAATATCTAATTTGTAGATCTGATTATGTGAGAGTCTTCTATCAGATGTAAACATTGTGTATGAGTGTATATAAGACAACTTTTTTGCCAGTTGCATGTATATGATTATTTAAGAAAATCCATTCTAGTAATTCAGTTATTTTTTCCAGATGAAACATCCTTGTGTTGAACTTTACCACAGGACTCCCAAATATTTCAGCAAAGATAGCACTGGGTGCTTAATATATCAGAAAGAATATAATAAATACTCACTCTTTAAATTTTCGTTCTTTCACATTTCTTGTATCATAAAGGATAGGCACATTATAAAACATTTACAATTTTAGTATACTTATGATGCTGTAAATCTTTGCCTGTTAACAAATAGTCCTTTTGTTATAGGCAGTTGACTAGTACCAAGATAAAAGGAGAACAGAACAGGTCCTAATAGCTTAGTTAACCAAAGCCATGGAAAATCAGGGAACATTAGTCATAGAACAGTTGCTGTGCCTAATTCCCTGTAAATGAAAGTCAGTTATGGAAGTATTCGTATTCATTGTAATCATCCATACTCAAAGAATTCAGGATCAAGACAAGTGTAATAGGCTTTCTCTTTTTAAACAGTATTTAAATATCTTAATTTTTACAAAGTCTTTGCACATGAAGTATAACAGAGTTTTTGAAGAAGCTTCCACATTCCTCTTCAATCAGTGGCTACTGAATGCTATCAGATTTACTAGTAGTTAACACAGCTTGGAGGTTGCTCTCTTTCAGAACAATTTTGGATGTCCTGGGTTTAGCTGGGATCAGTTAATTTTCACCAAACACCATGAGAGGCACTGGTAGGCTATTTCAAACCATGTTGACATCATGCTAAATATATAGGGGGAAGCTACAGGGGCACAGTATCCCCATTGGAATGCCAGCTGTTCCATCGTCACTGAGTGTCAGGCTCTAGGCTGTGATCAGTCACACCAGGCATTGCTTACTTTGTGTGTTCCTTTACTGTTGTTATGGCTGTTTGTTGTGTCCTTGTGCTGTTGTATTAAATTGCTCCTATCTCACCCCACAAAGTTTTGCCTTTTTCTCCTGATTCTCCTCATCCTACTGAGATGTGGAGGAGTGAGTGAGAGGCTGTGTGGTTTGGTTGTTAGTTGAATTTAAACCATAAAACAGGACCATAAGTTCATAGATTAAGGTTATACAACAGAGAACAGTTCTTTCACATCATTTCACACTGAGATATTTTGTTTAATTTCCTGAAAGGAAGTCACATCTGATTTAGAAAAGAACATATCACCAAGACTTCTTGTATCAATTGCATTATTTTTAATGTTTTGCTGTAGAAAGATTTTCTAAGAAATTCAGAAAGTGAAATATTCCCATGAAGTGCATTGTATCATTCAAGAGGAAATCTTCCATATTACATAATTTTAAATCAAATATATTAAATATAAGAATAAAAAGCCTTTTTTTTAGGATTAAAATGGTGCTGTTACAAAAAGTCCTTCACATTTTTACTTTACATAAATCCATTTCTGGAGTCAATCTAGTAGTTTTCAGCATCTCTGAAATTTGTCTTTTGTCTCATCACATGAAAAACAGAAATGGAGGAGTTAAAATAGGATTCATCAACTTTATGTCATCCACACTATCTACTTTATTTCAAAGCATAACTATTTCTATTTCTGTCTAGGTCATGTTCTGATAAAAGAATTTCAAAGAGAACAGAATTAGACTCTTTCCATTTTTTAAAAGGAACAAAACAAAACAAAACAAAAAGACATGTAGGGAGAGATTGGAGTGGGCTAAATTTTAAAAAGACTGTTGTTTTTTATAGTCTTTTAGTTATGTGTCAGGGTTGTCTTCAATATCTTTTATGGGTTTGATTTTTGGGTTTTTTTTAATTACATTAAGAGTTCATCATCCATGAGTAAGCTTCCCATGTATAAGCAAATTGTAATTATATCTGTGCTACTTTCAAGGGCATACTTTACTTTTTACTTTTCTTAGTGAAGTCTATAAGAATCCTATCTCAAGACAAGGATACATTTGGGATTCTTTCATATACAAGACAAAAGTCCAGGGGTTTTCTGAAACTCTTCAAATATTTGATCTTTTTTTTTTTTATAATGTAATTTATGCAAAATTTGCTTTGCTGTCAAGAAAGAAATAAACAAAACATTATGATCAGGCTTCTGTTGATTGTTTATGATTCATTTGACATGTGTGACTGAGCTGTATGTGAGCCATTTTTTCTCTCATTTAAGCTATTATTAATGTAATGAATCTGATTGATTTTAACAGAACTATCACAGAATTATGATCATGTAACAACACATGACATGTTTCAGTCTCATCAATGATGTTATGATAATCACTTAAAATCTCATTTGTACTTGTCTGGGGCAAAAAGCTGCTATTGAGTTCAAATCATACTATATACACAATACTTAATCTCTCCTTCTTATGGCCCGTCTAACCTTATAACTTCTAATTTTTTAAAATGTAGCTTAGGCAAAAGGAGGTTTCAAATGAAATGGACATCTACATGATGCTTTTTCAAGAGTATCATTATTTTATTGTTTGGGAAAATCTTCCCTTCTTTCCTAAAAATACTTAAGTACCAAGAAATGGCAAAGCACATCTTAGAAGGCATTATGCAGTTCCTTGTTTCATGTCAGATCTCACATTCTTTTTTCTGAAATAATTTCCTTGGCCTCTATGTTATGTTAGTCAGCAGTGCATACTTTTGTACTTCGCAAACATATGCTGTCAATTGTTTTTATACTTGCAACGTCTTTCATGTAACTGTTAATATCCCTCTTTTTTTTTCCCTTTCAAAGTGGACAAGGATGTGAAGTCTATTTTCTGCATAATTTAGGACAGTAAGTGCATTTACTTCTGTTCAACTAAAAATATGGAATAAATAATAAAATAATAAAAAANCCACAAATTACTATCTATAGGGTTTTTTTGAAACATTTAACCTCTCCGTTTTTAATTGTATCCATCAAATGTGGTTCCTATTTTATTGCATTTTAATAGGACTGTATTTTTTGTGGAAAAAGTGCCAGATCAAGTATTTCATAAATGTTAGGGCTGCATTTAAAACACGTGTCCTGAATGACATTGACATTCAGAAGGTAAATACTTCTAAATGATTGTAGGACATAACTTTTTACACATAAAGATAGGCAAGAAGGTGGTCTCCAAATGTGCAATAGACCCTATTTATAAGCAAACACACTTTTTGAAAAAAAATTTTAATGTTATGTATAATTCACAGGAATTACATGAACCAGAGTTTTCAGACTACCTTTATGGCAGCAAACACCCCTTCTGAAAGAGTAGTTATAAGCCATTGAGAAATATATCTTATGAAATGTGTTTAAACTCAGTTGACCAATGAAAAAACATTTGTTAAAAAAACCAATCCTAGATACAAAGATTGATGAACAGAACTTTTAAATAATAACACAGAGGCAAACAGCTATGCAGTTACCATTATGTGTATCATAACTATGCCTAATGTTACTCAGCTATCAATTGTAAAGAGCATGCATCTTTACCAAAACATCATAAAACTGCAAGTAGAATGTGCAGTCAAAAGCCACAGCACACACAACAAAAAAACAACCCCACACCACAAAGATAATTATAAAAAGGAAATCAGAGAGAAATATGACTATGAAACTGAAGTTATAGACTTCTTGCCCAAGAAAACAGAATAGATCTAAGCATTTAGTGTCCTAAATCTCAGACCAAGTACTACCCATCAAGTGATCTGCATTGAAAAAAGCACAATTCCAAGTATATTTGGAATCCTCTGATTGATACAGCTTATAAGAAGACAATTGGAGAAACCAGGCTTCTCTTCAGCATTTAATGGGAAAATGTAAGAAAATATTCAAAAGAATCTCAATGGAATTAAGATTGCTTTATTTTATACTCAAGTAAATATGAAATAAAAATATTTTTTTTTCCACTTTTATATTAAAAAAAAAGCCAAACAAAAACCAAAAAAAGAAACAAAAACCAAAGTATAGAATCCAGTTTTTGATGTCAGACAATTATAGGAAGAGCAAAGCAAAATAAATTCTCTTTGTGCCCAGAGATTTAATGGTGAAGATCATTCACTTTTAGCATAAGAGATTGCAACTCAGTACCTTCATCTCACTTTGGAGAATTCCTTAGTCATCAAACTTTTTTTTCTGTTTACTCTGAGGTAAAGAAGAATATCTAGTTACTTCATCAGTTATGTAGACTTATCGAAGAGTTAATTGTGCTACTCAACATGGCAACTCTTGAAGTGTACTAACTGGAACTGTTCCAAAGGAAAATCACTGACTCACTTTATAGTCCCCTATAGACTAACTACTATGTAATTTCAGAATATCTGATGCACACTTGTTTTTCTAACACATATGTGTCTGGGATCTGATACTAGCACATTGGTACTCTTGGTGGACACAAGACATTTGTATGTTAACTGCTAAGCCAATAAATAAAAGTTCATAGAGATATTTCTAAATTTTAAAATCTGAAAACAGCTAAAAATTTCATTAGCGACAGAAAGCACATTTATAATGATTAACACAAATAAAAAGAATGACAATTTTCTCAGAAAAATCTCAAAATCTAGGGAATGTGAGTTCACGATTTCCTAGGAAAATTAATACCTTGATCACTTTAATTTTTAATTGGAACAAAAATTAATATCAAAACAGCATTTGCAATGAACCAAGTGAAAAAGAGGTTTACAGTAATTATGAATGAGATTCTTTGTAAAAGATATTTTTATGTGTAACTATATTTGCAGTTTTCAAAAGCACTAGAGAACTCATTTCTATACACACACTTGAACATGTTATTCTAGCGTTTTCAAGGAAGGAAAAAATATAGCTATAAGAAAACACAGATTTGGTAAAATCTTTGCCATCACTTTGTCATGACAAGTATGAATTTTGGTCAAATAAAGAAAATATAAGGAAAGCCTGTCAATCCTATCTCAGTCATGCTTTTGCTTGTACTGGCTTTTCTACCAGTGTTGAGAACGTCTTAACTTTTCACATCTACATTTATGGACCTTCCATTCTGCCTCTTGGAAAATATGCCTGCACTGCCTGCATTAATATTATCAAAATTACATTTGCATGTTAAGAATGAAATCTTAGCAAACCTTGGTCATTATTGTTAGTTGAATGTAAACAGGTTTTGAATTTTTATTTCATATGAGATGAAACCCACTGTTTTGTTCTTGTGATTACTTTTCACTAGCCTATGTCGCTAACTTAATAGGTTTTTCAAGCATGGATCACTAGATTATAATTAAGCTTAGGCTTTAATATTAAATTAAATTTCTTTCTTGAAGAGATATCTTGCGTTTAAGGAAACTAGTCTTGGCAATTTTGTAATCCTAACATCTTTTGATACACTTTGTGTGGAATGCACATTCTCTGGCTCTTTTCCTGTATCAAGTTTTGTTTGTTCCTCTCAAATAAGATCTGCTATCAGTGTTTATGAAGCTGAAAATGCTTTACTGTTTCTCTGGAATTGAAAGCAAAGGTCTTAGATATCCCTTAATAACAGTGGGATCTAGATATTGCTGTCTATGACTACAGAACAGTATTCTGTTCCTCTTACAATTGTTTTTTATAAGAATCTGAGATTAAAATTATATACTAGCCAGCTCTTAAAATGTGTTCCTTCGTTTCTAAGACCACAATTATGCAGAAACTTCAACTATTACATCAAAATTAGTAACACCACTGTAGCTGCAAACATTGTAAATAGGAATTTAAGGGCAAAAAAGAAGAATGTAGTCTCGGACAGTGACTATGTGCTATTAGTAACATCAGAAATATAATCTTTTCTGAAGACAGTGGGAACAAAAGCCACCATTTGCAGCATAATTTTTTTTGCAGCAACATGCTCAATAATTTTCTGGAAAGACAGAAAGTTGTCTTCTTTCCACTGACTGTGTTGGCTGAAGTTCATTTAATTGGCACAAAGCTGACATTACTAGTCATTACATGGATCAAGAGAACACAACTTGGCAACAGCAAAATTCACTCTTCAGTCTCCACATAGTGCTTGGATTAAAGGCTGTAGCCTTCGGTGCCATCTGGAAAGGATGTGAGGACTATATTCCCTGATCTCAAACTGCATGTGAAAAATCACAAATGTAGATGCTATTCCCTACCTATTCTAGGTGAGCTCAGCTGCATGTTTCCAACATCAAGGCAAGATCACTCTATTCCTAACCTTGAGTGGTATAATAAAGTCTTTTTCAAAACAGATGAGGGCCAACATTTACTCACCCTAAATGGATCAGTATCCTAATGTCCTGATAATTGTCACCTCAATAGATTGGTTTCCATCATTTTCTTAAAATTATTACATTAATTGCTGATGCAATAGTTCACTTTAAAGTTCAAAAGTCTGCATTGAATTAATACCACTATGGAAAATAAAAAATACACTATGTAATAACTGTGATTTTTTTTTCCTTTTAAGGCTAGGTGGAAATGGAATATGAACAGAAACAAGAGCTAGAGACAACTTCTATGATTTTCTAAGTTAATTGCATGAAGTAAATACAATTACATGTTAAAAAACAACCTCCTTCTCCCTTACCTCTTCCTCTCAGTTTTCAAAAATAACAAATTTACCTTTCCTTTCTTCATTGCAGCAAATATATCTGCACTCTAAAGATATAGATAGGTATACAAGTATATGGGTATACAGGTAGATATATAAGGACAGATAAGTGGGAAGGTGTATATAGATAGATAAAGGAATGAAATTAAGGAATTTTTTATGTTTAACGTATGAATTACAACAATCAATGTACTTCCTAGGTATCAGTAAAATATACTTTTTGTCTCTCATAAAGGCACTGAAAATAGAAAAATGAATAACAAATGCCAGTAATATGTAAAATTATTAGATCACAAAAAGCAATGCTGATAGTGATGGGAGGGACTTGTTGCAGACCTTCTCTATGCCCATGTCATAAAAATATTAACTTTGTCACTGAAGTTAGCATTGAATCCCTATCTTCTTCTGTCTTAAGACAGAAGACAAAAGGAAAGATGCATCTCCTTATACATCTTAATCTTACATATGTAGAAAGAAATTGAGAATATACATGCATGTGACTTGCTTTCACTTCTAACAAAAGCCAGCTATGAGCATCACTTCTGCTTAAAATAGCTAGGGAAGGAGGATTCCAGAAGGAAAGTAGCCTGAGCTAATGGAATATCAAGGCCTTTCCTTCCAGCTTTTGTCTGGTTTCAGTCTTTCCAGCATGCATCTAGGAAAGGCAGAGCACACAAGTAGATAATGTTAGGAAAGCGAGAAGAACACTAGTAGGTATTTTCTGTAAACAAGCAAAGGTGAGTATTTGATAGGTGCATGCTTTCTAGAAATTATTTTAAATCATTGTTGCAAAGCATGTCAGTGCAACTTAAGGATACAAGTGATTCTGCTTTCCGGTCCTCAAATTCAGTAACAGCCCCTGTAAGTTACCTCTGATTATTCTACTTTTACCTGAAAAGTTACATAGTACACACCTCATCCTCATTCTCTCCACTGGATAAAGTTTAGTACACAGGTGGACATAGGATCTTCTATCACAAGAAATTGGCAAATGAATTTGCATCCCAACTTACCTTTACGTTTTTATTTCTTTAACTTAATACTCTTATAGGACTTTTAAATTTTCTGGGGAATAATAATATCCATTTCTACCTTTGCTGCATTTCTCAAACTCAACATTTCTGTGAAATATCTGAGCATAACAAAATACATAAAATCACCAAACTATATTATATATTATCTATATTATCTCTATATCCTGGGAAAATATTTTTTAATCCAAACTATCTTTCTCAATCACTAGATATTCTTCTCTAATACCTATTAATATTCAGGACTTACATTGTAATGTGAAACTTTCAAATAAAAATCATAACGTGAGGTTCTAATATAGAGGTCTAATTAGACTGTTTTCCAATATATGTTGTAGAGGTAATTTTCAGTAGGATAAATTGAAGAAGAAATTTAAATTGGAATAATTTACTTTCACATACCAGTCTTTTGTCAGACTGTAGATTTTTTGGAGGTAAAGAAAGAAGAAAAAAGAATCTGAAAGTGTCATGGTTTGGCCCAGCTAGCACAGCAGCACCACGACAGTCTCTCGCTCAGTGCCTCCATTCACCCCCCACCCTCATTAGGGTGGCGGAGGCCCCAGTGAAATGGGAGTAAAAAGATAAGCAAGGTTGTTGTGGATTGAGACAAAGGCAGGAAGGGCTCACTGCCAATTACGGTTCCAGGCATAAAAAAACTCCAG
>WBNH01001248.1:0-33413 GCA_013401255.1 Urocolius indicus
TTTTTTTATATATATATTTTCATGTCTACTGACAATGACTGCTCCTCAAATTAAAGCCAGGAAAACTCAACAGAAGGTAGCAAAGGAGAGGCCTGATTTCACAGATTTACATTAAGCAGGTTGCAAACACTAAATGTCAAGTACTGATTTCACATTTGGAAATGGCTCCTCAAAACAGGATGACTTGAGCCAAATTAGCTGTCTACCACTGCTAAAAAAAAGGTCATTTCTCCACTCACTCTCCCCCACTGGTCTTGGCTTTGTGTTCCTGCTACATAACTCAGGCTAGCTTTGCTAGTAGGCTAGTTGAGCCCACTCAACTCCTTAGAAGGGGAAAAAAATAAACAACAACAACAAAAAGATTATTTTATTTTTTTTTTTTACTCCAATCTTAAGCTGAAGCTGTTTCTCCTGAGAAAAGACATGCTCCAGAGCCACTGGTAGAGGGAAAGTAACAAGAATGTAGCAGGAACGTTTTGGCAGCTGTTAATTGGAGTAAGTAATCATGAAACAACATATTCCGGCTTTTAAATATTCAAGAAAATCAGGCTGACAGGATGAACAAAACAATGCGACTTCTAGAGGTAAAGTTGGTCAGTTTAGGATGTTGCAAGAAACACAATTTTACTTTATTTACTTTATTTATTGAAAATACATCCAGTTTCCACAATTACTGCCAAGAGGCACTCCTAGCTGAGCTTCCCACTTGAGTGACTCTCCTTTGGCAGTAACCTAATGCATCCCATAACCACTCGTATGCATCTGTGACTAGTTCGTCATTACTCATTAGTCACAAAATGTGCAGATTGCTTGCACAGATGTATAAGTCATGTAGGGTACGAAGCAACTTGGAAGAGTGAGAATAAGGCTAAAAAGCAAAAAAAAAAGGTGTTTTGAAAAAAAGAAAAAAAAAGCAGCAACACAGCAGAACTAAAAAAAAGAATCTCCTTTAGATAACAGGACCCCTAAGATGTGGAAACAGATGACAACACAGAATACAAAAAATAACTCCAGAGAAGGAGTGCTGGGAAGAGGGGGAAAAAAAATTAGCATAGCTCCCAGGAATGATCCCTAACAATACCACTATTCCCAACCAGCTCTCCTCATCACCAAATGTGCAGGTTATGCTCATTTCCTCTAAGTACTCAAATTCTGTAATCTTTTTCAATAGAAAAACCAAAATAAAATAAGCTTAAGGATAATTCTGAGAACAGTATTCATAAAAAAAAAAATCAAGTTATGCATGAAAGAATAAGATGACTGAAACTGAATTATTCTGATTACAGTAAATTTCATAATTCACAATTATATACAGCAGAAAGATAAGAACAAGTCAATATGTCTGCTTGGACAGAAGGAAAGCAGTAAAATAGTGCTGCTTCCAGCTGCTACTTATGGCCCTGGTAGGCATTAACAGATGGCTAGGACTGCTTTTCCTTTAACATTATGCAATATTGCTGCAAGGAGGTACCAGGATCAACATCAGACACTCAAATTCTGAATGGTGACCAAGGCAATTGATACTTAGAGGAAATACTAACAAGTTCTGATACTGAAGTCTAGAAATAAAAACATTACCTTCCATAAAAGATTGCATATTCTTGCTTTAGTTTCTTAATGAAAACAAAAGAAACTATTTTTTTTTCTTTTCTTTGATGATTACATTAATTCTCTATCTGGCTGCAGTTAAAAGAATCATGGGAAAACTGGAACTGGCTGCAACTATTTTAGGGAAGCTAAACGATAAAATAACTCTCATGTAGATGTCATATTTAACAGGGACTATTGAAGGCTAATATTTAAAAAACTCCTTCCCTTGTAGTTTTATGTTCAGTTTCTCTGTTCCTCATTAGTTATAATACAGCGCTTTTTAGTAAGCTTTCCCAGCTTCCCTCCTACTTCTAAAAAAGTATGAGAATATGTACAAGTTTATTTATAGTCATTTGCATATTAACACCCACATTAGTTTATGTACACATAAATACTAGCCACTCATGCACTAGCACTAATAGAAAAATGCTCACAAAGTTAAGTACAATCAATCAATTCACTGCATTTCTCGGAAAGACACTGTTGGTATCTATTTTAACATCTTTAATAGAAGTTGCTCTTCTATTTAAATATATCTTTCTGTATGACAACTTTCTTGATCCTACCCCTTCATCTGATTCTGCAACACAAAAGACATAGAAACAGAGGCTAAAGTGGTCATGTCTTAAATTTCAAAGAGAATCATATTTAAGTCCTTACAGGCATGAGGAAAGTAGCTTTTTTTTTCCTCTAGAAACAACAGTAGATTCAGACTAGAACCAGTAACAGCTAATCTGACTACTGTTGACTGTCAACAAGTGGGAGCAGTCTGATCCTTCTCATATTCACATGAAGTCCTAGCCAGAAATGAAGAACAAAAAGAATTCTGCAGGGCTGTGCAAGTTCATCAGTTTGAGGTACCAAAGCCTTCAGCAGCCACAAGCTGTTAAGATTGTCTTAACTGAGATGATGCATATACACCTTCAGTTTAGCTAATATGTGCTAGAAAACTTCTAAATCAAAATCAGATTACATTCTTGATGACAGAAGTGTGTGATTCCCCTTGTTTGTTTTGGTTTTTAATCTTAACTGGTGATATTACACACTAAATAAACCAGTTCAGTGTTTGGCTTGTAAATACACATCATCAGACTTGCCTCACTTGGATCCCTGTTATAGTATGAAATTACACAAAATGAGTAGGACAAAAAAAAAAGAAACAAACCCTTCTGTTCCATGTCAATTCTGCCACTGTTTTCCATTGCTTTTCACATTTGACAGCATTCCTTGAAATCTGTTTGGATTCCCTCCTAAATTTTTGACCCATTTGCACAGTTTCTTGACACATCATTTATTAAAATCCCTGGAGAAGCTCATTATAGAACACATTCACAATAGGGAAAATAAAATCTGTACTCAATACCCTGATTTTTTTTTTAAAGCAAGACACATTTTGACAATGTTTTCTTTAAAAAGCAGTGAAATAGATTGAGAAAAGCCTCATCTCAAATATGGTAAAATAGTCCTTTTGCTGATACAGAGTTCCACCCGTAAGCAACAGTCAGCACTCACACAGAATGATCCTGCATACACTCCAATGCAGATCTGATTTTTTACATAACCAGTTAGAGATGCTCAACTAGAGCCCTTAATCCAACCACTCCACACAGAGGTCAGAGATTATGTGATTTAAGGCACAACTGGTAACGGGTACATTTTGTTTCTTCAAAGCAAGCGTCCATAAATAATTGACTGCTTGTTAGTCATTTCCTTAAAGATGCTCCTAAGTCAAGCAGTGGTGTACTTTAGGAAGTAATTGCTTCACAAGAGAGCTTTTTGGAACGCCCTGTATTTGAACACACAGCATCACCACCAACTGTTATCTAGAACAGCTGCATTTACTAGCATTTGCTACAGTTAAAGAAAAAAGTTAAAATTAAAAAGCTTAAAGTACTATTTAAAGCTTACTTTCAAGTTCTGGTTTAGTCAGCAACTTACAATAATGTGAAAACACATCTTTTTCATCTTTTTTCTCAGACAAATTCTCAGGATTTCAATAGAAGACTGTATTTTTTTAACTGACTTAAACGGGTCTCAGTCTCCAAGTATATGAGCTTGCAAACCATTCAACATAAAAAAATATTCCCAAGAACTAGCATTAGTAGTCACTCATTATGAGATTAACTTAAGACCAATTATGCATTTCACTCTTTTAGAGACCTAAACTCCAAAATGCACTAAGTACATAGCTAGCTCAACACAGAACCTCAGCTACTTGCAGAACAACAACAACTCTTTTTAAAATTCCTAGAAAAAGATGTTCCAAAAATTCACATTCAAAGATCAAGATTCTTCACTCAATTTTCAAACCCGGTAACGCCACAAATGTCTTGAGTATGCTGAAGGTTCTACTTTATTCAGCAAGTATTTGTCAATGCCACACTGAAAATGCAAAGCATGATTATTAAGCTTAGAGCTAACACGTCTCTGAGGAAAAGTGGAAAAAAAATTATCCACAGCCAGAGAACTGATAAGTGCCTATGACAGAATGAGCAGTCAGTCTAGCTACGGATGCTCTTTTCTCCTTGGCACATACAGAAAAAAAAAAAAAGAAAGTTAGGACAAGTTGTGTTTAGCTCCAAAGCAATAGCCAAAGCAGCAAACTCTTATTCCCATTTACAATAAACACAGCCTGGTTCATCTACCACAATGAGAAAGTACACGAAAGCTGAAGCATGAAGTCATGTTGATGGTAAATTTTCTGCAGCATATGAGAAACAGCTCAGTAAATCTGTGGTCTGACAGTTAAGAATGGTCTATCCTAATTCTAACCTTCCAAACTGGTCACACCAGCCCATCCTCTACCTTCTTTAGTTCACTTGATCCTACAACAGGAAGGTTCAGTGAACTAGCAGAAAGGTATTCACAACTTTTTTTTAATAGGATGAATTTTCTATGAATTTACTTCCCTGAGCTGGCTTATCCTGGGATGACAAGCATCACTGGCAGATGTGTGCAGCTGGAAGTGTTTAAAGGTAGGTTTCATAATCGGCTTAAGTCAAGCTAAAACATTCCTGCCACCACAAGGGATGGCCATGCTCAGAGTCCTAGCTGCACATTATCTGTGTACCTGTTCTCACAATATTGCAGTAACTGTTTTAGTTAGAGCAGGTCACAGACTGACAATGCAACAAGTACCTATTTCACACCCTGGTCACACAATTGCAAGAGCTAATACCAGGAAGGGTGAGGGACTGTGGTTTGCCTTCAAGGTGTCTTCCAGTTAGCTTAAACTTGGTTGCAAAATCACATCATTCAAAGTCATCAATACAAGTGTTTTGAAAGCAAGCTAACATTCTCTCACCTGCTATTGCACTCCCTCTTTCTCTCTCCCCTGCTGACAGAGGATATAGAGAAAGCAGAGGTACCGAATGCCTTATTTGCCTCACTCGTTACTGCTAATACCAACATTTGGTAAGCCCAGTCCATGGAGGATAAAAAGTATGGAGAAAGGAAGACCTTCCCTTGGTTGAGGAGATTGTGTTAGGGATCTACTAGGCAATTTAGACAACTGCAAATCCATAGCTCCTGATGGGATGCACCCACAANACCCAGAGTGGTGAGTCAAGTTGGAGGCTTGAGGCCAGTGGAGTTCCATGGGGGTCAAGGACAAGTCTTAATGGACATCTTCATCACTGACCTGGATGAGGGGACAGAGTGTACCCTCAGCAAGTTCGCTGATGACATCAAACTCAGACTGGCTGATTCTGCCAGACTGGCTGCGCTGTCATTCAGCAGGATCTTGACTGTCTTGAGAGTTGGGCAGAGAAGAACTTCTTAAGGTTCAACAAGGGTAGATACAGAGTCCTGCATCTGGGGAGGAANAGGATCTGGCCAACTACAGGCCATTCAGCCTCATCTTCATCCCTGGAAAGGTGATAGCTCATCCTGGATGTCACCTCTAAGCAAATGAAGGAAAAGTTGGTTATCAGGAGGAGTCAACACAGATTCACCAAAGGGAAATCCTGTTTGACCAATCTGATGGCCTTCCATGATGGCATTAACTGTCTGGCTAGACGAGAGGAGAACAGCAGATGTCATATACCTTGACTTCAGCAAGGCTTTCACCACTGTCTCCCATAACATCCTCCTGAGGTGGTTCAGGAGGTGTAGGATGGATGGGTGGACAGTGAGGTGGGTCGAGACTTGGGTGAATGACAGAACCCAGAGTGGTGAGTCAAGTTGGAGGCTTGAGGCCAGTGGAGTTCCATGGGGGTCAAGGACAAGTCTTAATGGACATCTTCATCACTGACCTGGATGAGGGGACAGAGTGTACCCTCAGCAAGTTCGCTGATGACATCAAACTCAGACTGGCTGATTCTGCCAGACTGGCTGCGCTGTCATTCAGCAGGATCTTGACTGTCTTGAGAGTTGGGCAGAGAAGAACTTCTTAAGGTTCAACAAGGGTAGATACAGAGTCCTGCATCTGGGGAGGAATAACTCCATGCACAAGAAGAAGTTGGGGGTTGACATGCTGGAGAGCAGCTCTGCAGAGATGGATCTGAGAGTCCCGGCTGATTAAACTAAACATGAACCAGCAATGTGTCCTCGTGGCTGAAAAGGCCAATGACATTCTGGGATGCATCAAGAAGAGTGTGGCCAGCAGGTCAAGGGAGGTTCTCCTCCTCCTCTACTTTGCCCTGGTGAGGCCTCGTCTGGAGTCCCGTGTCCAGTTCTGGGCTCCTCAGCTCAAGAGAGACAGTGAAATTCTAGAGACAGTCCAGTGGAGGACCACTGAGATGATCCAGGGACTGGAAAGTCTCTCTCAGGAAGAAAGGCTGTGAGACCTGGGGCTGTTTAGCTTGGAAACGATTTGAGGGGGACCTCATCAACACATAAAAATACCTAAAGCATGGGCGTCAAAAGGATGAGTTGAGTCTTTTTCTATAGCACACATTTTAAGAACAAAGGAGTAACACGTACAAGCTGGAAAACAAAATGTTCCACTAAACTATCAGGAGAATCTTCTTTCCTGTGAGGGTGAGGGAGCACTGGAACAGGCTGTCCAGAGAGATTGTGGTGTCTCTTTCTCTGGAGGTTTTTAAAACCCATCTGGATGCATTCTTGTGCAAGCTGATCTAGGTGGACCTGCTTTAGCAGAGGGTGGGAACAGATGATCTCTAGAGGTCCCTTCCAACCCCTACAATTCTGTGATTCTGTCATCTTCCCCTGGTCTTGAGCACCTTTCCAAGCTCTGAATAGAACATTCCTATTATTCCCTCCATGTTTGGTACCTCCTCCCCTACAGGGGCAACCAAGGAAACACTTGTAAAGACTTCAGAACATCCTATAAGCATAGGAAGAAATCACTAGATTACAAAACTGCACAAGACAAATTGCAACCTGATGTTACACTATGTACTGGGCATGGCAGGATTGAAGGCTCAACTCCTTCAGGCTCCCTCCAACTTCAGATAAAGCTTCGTTTCAGTCTCATTTGTAAAAGACCTTAGTGTTTCTCCCAACTACAAGGATGCTATAAAGGTGATATCTTTTTCTCATACGGTCTTAGAAAAGAAGTGGAGGACAGTGTGTACGCTGAAATATCAATTACTGAGATTGCTCTCATCAAAGCATGTCAATACCAATGACAGTAATTATCTAATTTTCAAGTAAATAAACATTTTTCTCTAATTCCATAAACTGTAATCTGCAAAGTTATAATTGAACTCTCTTCCACATTTATAATGTCTCTTCACTGTCCTAAGCAAAGAAATAAAACACAATGCAACAAATGTTGTTGCACTGTTCCAGCACAGAGTCACCAAGATGATGAGGGGACTGAAACATCTTTCATACAAGGAAAGGCTGCGGAAACTAAGGGTGTTTAGTCTAGAAAAGAGGAGACTGAGGGGGGATCTTATTAATATTTACAAATATCTAAATGGTGGGTGTCAGGAGGTTGGGCCATCACTTTTTCTATGGTATCTAGCAATAGAACAAGGGGTAACGAGATAAAGCTACAACACAAAATGTTCCATTTAAATAAAAGAAAATACTATTTTCACTGTGAGGGTGAGGGAAATGGCAATTTCCCAGCACTGGCAAATGCTGCCCATGAGGGTTGTGGAGCCTCCTACCTTGGAGGTCTTCAAGANCTGGTCTTGAGCACCTTTCCAAGCTCTGAATAGAACATTCCTATTATTCCCTCCATGTTTGGTACCTCCTCCCCTACAGGGGCAACCAAGGAAACACTTGTAAAGACTTCAGAACATCCTATAAGCATAGGAAGAAATCACTAGATTACAAAACTGCACAAGACAAATTGCAACCTGATGTTACACTATGTACTGGGCATGGCAGGATTGAAGGCTCAACTCCTTCAGGCTCCCTCCAACTTCAGATAAAGCTTCGTTTCAGTCTCATTTGTAAAAGACCTTAGTGTTTCTCCCAACTACAAGGATGCTATAAAGGTGATATCTTTTTCTCATACGGTCTTAGAAAAGAAGTGGAGGACAGTGTGTACGCTGAAATATCAATTACTGAGATTGCTCTCATCAAAGCATGTCAATACCAATGACAGTAATTATCTAATTTTCAAGTAAATAAACATTTTTCTCTAATTCCATAAACTGTAATCTGCAAAGTTATAATTGAACTCTCTTCCACATTTATAATGTCTCTTCACTGTCCTAAGCAAAGAAATAAAACACAATGCAACAAATGTTGTTGCACTGTTCCAGCACAGAGTCACCAAGATGATGAGGGGACTGAAACATCTTTCATACAAGGAAAGGCTGCGGAAACTAAGGGTGTTTAGTCTAGAAAAGAGGAGACTGAGGGGGGATCTTATTAATATTTACAAATATCTAAATGGTGGGTGTCAGGAGGTTGGGCCATCACTTTTTCTATGGTATCTAGCAATAGAACAAGGGGTAACGAGATAAAGCTACAACACAAAATGTTCCATTTAAATAAAAGAAAATACTATTTTCACTGTGAGGGTGAGGGAAATGGCAATTTCCCAGCACTGGCAAATGCTGCCCATGAGGGTTGTGGAGCCTCCTACCTTGGAGGTCTTCAAGACCTGCCTGGACATGTTCCTATGTGACCTGATCTAGGTGAATCTGCTTCTGCAGGGGGGTTGTACTAGATGATCTCTAAAGGTCCCTTCCAACCCTACCATTCTATGATTATATGTTATTCAAAGACTTATAGTTCTGTGAAATCTGGGAGAATGTCTGTGCTCAACAAGTAAAGGCAAACTGAGTCAACAAAAGTTTAGGTCAAACCATGTACTTATTGATGCTGTGAGAGGGCCTGTCCTAGAAAGTTAAAAATCTGTTACTGCTCAAATTAGAAGAAAAACTTAAAAATGCATTTCAGCTATTTATAATGTTTTGCTGGATTCCCAAGAAGCCACAACAGTACCACTGAGAAAAAGCCCAGAGTGGTGAAAACCTGAATAGTTCACAAGGAAAGTGAGAACAACTGTAAAAAAAAAAAAAAAAAACAACAAAACTTGTAAAAATAGCAAGAGAAACACTGTCCATGAGCATGATAAATTAGAAAAATATGGAAAAGTCTGACAGGCAAGCAAAAGGATACAAGACATCCTTATCTCTAGAGGGGCAAATGGCGTTCTAACAACACAAGAAATGTACAAAAGCTGTCAGGACTACAATAAGAATAATAGAACCGTAAAAAAAAAATATATAAAAAATCCCAAAATTTGCAAATGCTCATTAAGTGCAGAAGAACAAAAACAGCTGTGGAAAGAGACAGAAAATGACATCCCATTCTGTTGCCCTTATACAATGCTTTCTAATATAACAATAAATATTACTAAACTTCTTTAAAGTACAGGTTGTTCAGGTCAATCATAGAGCCCAAAATACGTAAATACTGTTTTTCATTAAGCTTGAGGAAACTCCAGTGATCTGGATAAAAGATAACATGGGTTACAAATGGTTATCACTTTAAGTTATTGCCGGGTTTTCTAGGTTTGATATAGTATTAAAAAGCAAAGACTAGTAATGGCATGTACTATGGCTTCACAGAAAAATAAATCATTCCTACTTCTTTATCAGCTGGTAAGACACAAGCAACATGCAAAGAGTTTGACTGAGTATTGCCTGATATTTTGATTAGAAAAATATAAAGTTACTGGGGTCTATCTTGCAGGTATTAAAAACTAGAGATGTACAAGCTTTATTCTTACGATTCATTTTGTGACTGTTCTGTCATAGTTAAGCACAATGCTGGCCATCAAATAAGAATCTTGCTCTTCTCAGTAGCTCACAGTTTTAAAACCCCAGCCAAGTGCCAATATGAAAACAGTACTGAGAAGAAATTAAGCATCCTGCAGAGCTTGTATTTTGGCCTCACCCTATTTCATGGTAAACAACAGTTAGAGGGAAGTTTTACAGTGAGGGGGAAAAATAATACTGTCTTTCTGACACAACATAGCTTACATTACTTGCAGAAGGTTGGATCAAGACAAAACAAAGCTTTTTAAATATGTAAAATGAAGACTCATTCAGTAAACTCTCCGGAAAGCACCAAAGAGACTTGAAGATGGATAACCATCTGGACTAAAGCTTCCACTGTGATGCAGTTTATAACAACACCAGTACAATGGCCTGTACAGAGAACACTGACGAAGAAAGTGGAATTTTACTTTACTAGAGCAATCGGCCTTGGTGTGACTATTAGAATAGTGCTCTGTTCAGGTTCACTACTCCAACAGCTACTGCATTCATAGTAATGCCAGGAAATCACAGAGAACAAAAAAAGCACCTCTTAAGAGATGCAAAAGAGTTGGAAGGATTGAAGACCACCACTCCAGTGTAGGAATCTGATAATCATTGGCGTTTTAAATGCATGTAGACAGACCTATATTTGGTAGGCATTTCTCAAGATGTAACGAGCAGAAACAAATTGAGACTAGAAACAGATTTCAGTCTTAAACAGATTAAGTTTTGGGGCAGCTTGCCCAGCTATACAAAATTATCTGTCAATGTAGGATTTTGCCTTTTTTTTTAAACAAGTAGTATGCTGACTATAAAAAGAATTAAATCTTTGAAAAACTTTCATCACCTATGGGAACAAGTTGGCTTAGTTCTGCAGACCCCTCCGGCCTCAAACTGTGAAGCTAACCATAATATGCAGAGCAAGACTCAACTTTCAATAGTAAGCATGTTAATTTATCTGAGACTTCTTGGTTCTGTCTTCTTTTTTAAGCAATATAATGAACAATAACCAATATTTGAATGAGCTCACAAGTGTAAGCTTAGTCCCAGGACTGGTCCTGACTAAACTACACAGTAAGCCCTGTACCTTTATAGGGCAGTTAAGAACAATTTGCATCCCAAGACAATCCAAACAATATCAATAGACTCCCACAGTGAACAGCTGGACTTGAAAGTCCAGTCTTTCACTGATACTATAAACAAAAGAAATTAGAAATAAAGCCAACTGCAGTAAGTTTACCTATGTTCCTCACATTGCCAACAAGGAATACACAAGGAGATACTGTGCTTCTAGCTTCCTAGGTAGTTAAAAATTGAATGACAGGATGAAAAACAAAGATAAAAGTGAAGGCTTCCAGTTGGGATAATTCCTACCAGAGCTCTTAAATTTTCCTTCCAACTTTGGAAGGAGATTTTTCTGATTTCAGTGTGAGACAAACAAAAACCCAAAACCCACCAACCAACCCTCACAGTCAAGTCTTTTCAAATGCCAAAGAAGATCTGTAATAACCAACAACTTTAATTTCTCTCAAAACATCCCATACAACCTACAAACACCACTAAATGCACTACCCAGCAGTAACTTCCCTCCCCAGTATTAGTTCTTACCATTTACAAAGAGATGCTGCCCTGAATACCTTTGGCAGTTCAGGCCGTATTCTGGCCCCAAATCCAGAATATTTTCCAAACCAAAAAAAGAAATACAAACAAAATAATTTACTAAAGATTCCCAGCCCCTCATCTTGGATTTTGAAACAAAACATCCAAGCCTGTCATCACCTACTACAGAACTATTGTTCTAGTTTAGCAGATTCAAGCAATTTAAAGCCAGAAGGACTACTAAAATCATTTAGCTGAAGGACAACAAATACAAACTGAGTAGGCACTCCCACATTACACTGGAAAAAACGGAAGCAGAGCTTGCCATTGTAACTGTCACCAGACACCTGAACACTGGGAGAATAAAGGAACTAGCACAGACTACGCAGGCCAGTATAACTGTGCCATCACTGAGTGCTCTGCATCTCTTAAAATCGAGCTACTGTATCACACAGCCAACGTCCCATCCACCTTCAGACCTATACCCACAGGACTTCCTTTCTTAGTTTATCCATGCACTTAACCATCCTGCTGAAGAAGTCACATATATGAAAGAGGTGGTACATCACTCACAGACTCAGTCACCCCAACACTGTCCACACTCCTCTGTATTCACAGGTTTGAAACACCAACCTGTCATCCACTTGCAGAAATCAAAAGCTTGCATTTGGCCTCTAAAAAGACATCCAAAATCAAGCTGAACACACTGAGAACTGGATAATTCACCATTGCCTCCCTTTCTTTGTTACAATGATTACTCAGCCTCTCCATTTACCACTTGTGCCTTCTATTTGATCCCATTCAACTTCCCTGTCCAACCACTGGATCTCGTTAAGTATCAACCAAAGAAAGCACTGCAGCTCAGTAAGAAAGTGCTCATGGGGGAAAAAGGAAGTGCTTCTCACTATTTCTGATAACGTGAATAGGGTTTTTTTTTTTTCCAAGCCTTTCACCATAAGGCATTATTAACTCTTTTTCCACACTCCTCATTGTTTAACAATGACTTTTAAAACCAAAACCTCATTAGCATTAACACACACTCAGCCAAAATATATCTTCCTGCTCCTCATCAGTAAACGAGCTTTAAAACAAATAAATCAATAAATCAAGGAATATATTTTATATTTTTCAATCAAAGCATTATACTGAGAGCTTCTGCTGAGTTGCTTGTTCATATTTATATCCTACCAGTCAATAAATTCCCGGATACAGTCCCATGTCTATGTACCTTATCTTCAACGCATTACTTCAAATATGGCTACAATAAGGTGAACTTCATTTCACTAGCATAACTTCAGATGAATTCTAGATGGTTTGGACAGTTGCTCTGTCCTCCTTACTTAGCACTCATTCGTCTTGTTCACCCTCAAGTTTTCTTGCAGCAATTTTGTTATTACTGCCAAATCATCTACGAAAAAAAGTCTCAAGTCTGGTAGATGAACTCCTCTAAGACTTTCAGGAACAAAAACATCCAGGAATAATTCTCTCTAGCAACTACTTCTGAGTTAGCCAACAGCTCTCCATCCATTTATCTTACAAGATCATTCTATATTACATGCGCAACTGTTGTACTTCACCACTATAATGATAATTACATGCTTCGCTGTTCCACTAAGCAGTCTTACAGTAATGTTAGCAGAACACAGCAGGCTCTATGCTTCATACCAAGCTGAATTTGTGATGAGAAGAATGAATAAATACCCTTTGAAACATGAGTATTACATAAGTTCGGCCTGCTTTCATGTGAGAGGGAGAGAAGCAGGCCCACGTATTCAGTCAGCAAGACCCCACACAAAACCCGCCAAAAACAGTCTCACCATCAGTTTCCCAACAACGTGTTCACGTTTCCTGTGGTTCTACCACTTCTTACCAAAATTAATGGAATCACTTTAAGCTAAGCTTTTCACAAACAGATAAACAGATCTGCCAGCACTCCAGTATTTAAGTCATTTTTCCCACTATTGTCAAGAACATATTATGTTCAACATCAATACCGTGTTCTTAATAACTCATGCTATGGCCAAAGTGCAAATCCAGTGCCTACACCAAAAAAACCCACTTCCTTTTCAAAAAAGACTCCCAAAAAACTTTTAAATCAATACAAATTAGTAAAAAACAAAAAGCAAGAAAGAAGCAAAACTCTTACTTGAAAATACTCACAGAAAAAGTATCTGAAAAAGATGCATGACACAGATAACAGTAGCATGAAAAAATAAGAAACCAGGATTTTGACAGTCCTATAAAAAGCATCAGTTTTATACGTATACAAATGTAAGAACTGATTATATGCTCCAACGTCACTACTTACATAAGGACATGGTGCTATTTTCTTTAAAAAAAAAATGGAAATCACTGAGGATTAAGGCCCCTGACCTTCAAAAACACAGATGCATCACATTGTTCAGTGGACACATTTCTGACAATACAGCTCTGGTACGGAATCCTCAAGCTTTTAACAGACCCACCAGAGATGCCGTGGTAACAACCAGTCTCACCACCAACATTAAAATACTTTTCTCTTTCAATGTGTTTCTGCACAAAGGGGTTTTAAGGACTAGGGGAACACCCACTGCAACCCATGTGAACAAAGAATTAGTCAGATAACTCGGCACTTTCAGAAAAATCAAATTTAAAAGCCTCACGGCTAGTTAGACAAGTGATATTGATTGCATAATGAAAGATTCAAGTTGGTGTTACAGTACAAAATATATACTTTCTTCTTCCCCCATCTCTTTTATAGATGCTCACCTTTACACATCAAAAGAACAGCACAAAATTCTACCAGACTGCTTAACTAGTGAAAATCATCGGTTTACATAGAGAAATTTTTGCTTACTACATTGTAATTACTTAAAGGCGTACTGCAAAAGATCTTCAATCTTTTGAACAATACAGTTTCCTAACATGCCTTCTATTCCATTTTATAGTTTTAGACTGCCCATTGAAAGTTTCCATAGTTAAAGACATTTTATTTCAATGAGCATCAACACCCAACAGTCTGGATTGTTACTGAAAACTCGTCATTCCTGACAAAACACCAGACACTGCAAATGAGGGTATTTCCTCAGTCTAACAAAACACGTAGCATCAATCTTCACACATTACTTTAAAAGTTAATCAAGACGCTGTTATTGAGTGTATTGGTTTGCTACTTGATTGTGAAGAAAGAGGGATCTATTTTACAGTCATAAGTGAGCACAGTTTGGAGAGGTTGAGAAGGACTGGTGAGACACACATTCACATAAAGAATTCACTTATAGAAACTCTTCAGTCTTTAAGAAAACTAAAAGTATCTTTAAGATGTTGTTTTAGGAAAATGAGCGCCATCTGTTCGGCAAAAACTAGAGCCTGGCACATGCACTAATCCTTCCCATAGGCTGAAAAATCAATTCTTGCAATCTTTAATGTATCAGGTGACAAGTCCAGACGTAAAAGGTTTTCTAAACTGTTTCAGATACGTTTGAAAACAGTCACGCTAGTCCTCCAGATTGCACGTACGCCGCTGACAACAGTGGGCGGCACGAAAGAAAAACAAAAATATGACATGAAACGACCTCTACGTGTCACCTGTAAACATTCCTCCCACCGCCTGGCCCACACGTTGGGGGAAAAAAACCAGACCCTTCCCTTTCAAAACAAACCCCACGCCACCCAGGGAGCGCTGCGCTGCACCCAGCAGGCCAGTACCAGCAAAAAGCAGGAGGAAATATTTATTCCTCCTTCGCCGAGCCGCTTCCCTCCGGGCTACCGGGCCGCAGTCCCGCAGTCCCGCCGGGGGCGGATGGCCAGCCCGGCCGGGCACGGAGCTACCGCTGCCCCTGCCGAGAGGCGCCGGCGCCGTGCCAGCCCGGGGGGAGGGGGGAGGAGGGGGATCTACCCGCGGCGGCGCGGCGGGTTCGCAGCGGGCCGGGGGTCAGGCGGCCGCCAGCGCTGCCTCGGCTGCGGCCCGCGCCACCGGGAAGGACGCCGCGAGANGGAGGCTCGCCATGCTGCGGCGGGGAGGAGGTTCGGGCGCAGCCCGCTCCGGCGTCAGCGGCCTCTGTCGAGACACGAGACACGAGACACGAGACACGGGCGGGGAGAGGGAGCGAGGGAGAGGAGAGCCTAGAGTGAAAGTCCGAGCTCCGAGCACGGCTGGCGGCCGCCGACGCTCCGAGCCAGAGACCCGCTCCCGCTCCCGCTCCCGCTCCCGCTCCCGCGCCCGCGCCCGCGCCCGCTCCCGCTCCCGCTCCCGCGCCCGCTCCCGCTCCCGCGGAGGGGGCTGGCCGCGGCCAGGGCTGCGCTGCTGACCTGAGCCTCCGTGTGCTTGTCAGCTCGCCTGGCACGGCCACAGCCCCGGCCCCGGGGACTTGAGGGCTGCGCTTAAGCGGCCAGCTGCCAAACGAGGAAAAGGCACCGTGTTTTTGCTGGAAGCTTTGGAAAATGACGTTACTTCTTGGGAATGTCAGTGTCAGTGCTCCTGACACGAATGTTCCGTGTAATTTAATTTTTGGGACATGATTCAGCTTCGTTAAGTCCGTTGTAATTTTTGGAATGAGAGCAAAAGGAGAGCTTCCCCGTACATTTAATACATATTTGATTCCAGACTGAGTAACGTTTGTCCGGTTTTCTTTGGAAGTTACCATCATGCTTGCTAGGTAGTAAAGAGAGCGTATGGGAAGCAGTCCAGAGTTTTGATAAGGTTTTCGCCCGCAGCTGCAAGAATGTTGGAAACCCCCTAACGGTTTTTAGGATGTCTGGAAGCACTTCATTCCAACCGTTTGCAAACCGCCGATTTCTCACACCCTGTCATACACACTGTCCAAGTGGCCGAGCTACCTGCTGCAAGTTCAGGGGTTAAATTCCAGCGTGCAGGAGAACAGGTGTGATTCTGCTCAGTTTGTGGCTTCTGTTCCTACAAGCTGTGTGACATGCATGCAGCCAAGATCAGGAATCCTAAAGCTCTTTTATTTAAAACTCTTTTTTTTTTTTAAAATTACATTTTTATTACAAAGTGTTTCTGCAGTTATAGAATGTTATCGCTGATTTGGCTGCTGCTTTATGTTCTCTTATCTCTGGTGCTCTCATTTTGCCTTTATGAGAAAGGGACCTTTAGATAATATATTTTGTGGTATCATAGTACATTAAGCTCATAAGCCTAAAACCCCACAATCATAGTCTCTTCATTACAGCTTTCTATCTCATACAAAATGTAACAGAGAAGCAGTAATGAAATCTGACTACAGCATTATTAAAATGTTAAACCATAAATATCTTTTAGCAGTATAAATATACTTAAAATTGTCAAGAAGAAGAATGACGTAGGATTTAGAAACTGGGGGTGTGAAGCAGGTCTAAAAGCAGAGACTTGAAACCGTAAGGTACTGAAACGCTAAAAGAGCAGAACAAGATACAGGGTATAAAAGAGAGGATCTTTTTTTAAATGTGTGTATTATTACATATACTTAGATATAAGTTGCCATCTGATTTGCCTGAAGAAGAGAGTTTCAACCTCCTTCAAACCCCAGAAATAGAAATCCTATCAACCACAACCGGTTTTCTGTCATATTTATAATAAAAGTAAGGATGAAACATCTTTGTAGTTTTTTTTTGCTACAAATTATTTTCCCTTGCAAGTCTAAAGAAGCTCTGCTTCATCCCTTGGCCCTGAACTGGATTTTAGATGCATACTCTGACATCCGTGGGTATTTATACTCTTGTTCTTCACAGGTCTGCACATTTTGAAACCGCTTCTGTTCTCGCAGACATCTGCACAGAGAATTTTTGCCGTTAGACTTGGGGCCTCATTTGTGTATGTAGTTCATGTGCAGGCTATTATACCCTTCTTCAGAACCCAACCTTCCTTTCATCCCCTAGTAACAGCAGAACTAGAATAGGGGAACATGCTAAGGTGTCTCTGCATTACAGCTCTTCATTCAAAAGCTACCAGTGAATCAGAAGTTTAGAAAGTTTCCCACACTTGAAGTATTCCTCGTCCCCTCCTAATCTGTAACTCGATTGCTTGGAAACGTGGTTCTTCACTGCCTCATGTTGTCATTACAGACAGGTTAACATCCCGGCAGAGTGAGCGAATGGCAGATACAAACTTAATGCTCTGCTTTCATAACAAAGGTGATACCTATTTTCCACTAAAAATCTTTGAGGTTAGATGTTTTTCTGGACTCTGACAAGAATTGACTGACCTTGAACAATTGCCTTCCTCCTCTGTGATTTGCTTTTCTCATTTGTAAATCAAATACCATGTCACCTAAACTCTGAGAATTTATTATCGTGGCAGAGCTATTTAAGGCTTTCAGATTAAAGGTGCCTTGTAAATGCCAGAAATTACTGTTGATCGATGGCAGAAAATGCTCTTCTGCCTGGTTGTGCTGAGTAGTCAATAGCTGACGTGTGAAGTGTTTTTCTTGTTGACCAAGGAGGTCTTGTGCAGTGCTATGCAATAGAGACATAGCTATAATATTGGCTAAACATTGCATGCACTGGAAAATTATTTTCGATTCTAGTCTGAAAAAAGGGAAAACACAATTTCAGCAATACCACAGACACACAGATTTTCTTCTCTTTGTTTTGCTTTACATTAGCCACTGTGAGAAAGGGCGTGAGATTCTGGACACCTGTTAGTTTTCAGGTAAGCAAAAGCACAGCTTAACTGGGAAGCAAATAGCACACAGGTTTATGTTTATTCTGCAGCACAAATGTTACTTTTCCTAACAAACTATTAGGAAAAAAATCCCAGCCCTTTGGCAGAGATGAGTCATATTTATAGAATACACATCCAAACACATGGTTCAGTACTAGGGATGACTGTGCAGCTATTTCAGCTCCTGTCTTCCACTGAACTGTGAAATGTGACAGAGAAATAAAAAGCATTTAACATACATGTCTCAGTGGTGGTTTTGTGTTATTGTGTAACCACTGCAAACAACTAAAAATGTGATTAAACAAGGCTTACTTTCGCAATTAAAAGGTTGCAAAGGTAAAATATTAAAGCCTTGCAATTAAAGCTAAGTATTTGCACTCAAGGCAGGCCAAAACTTAAGGTGAAAATATTGGCACATCTTAGTACAAAAACAAGTGCTAAGCCAAAAATACCCTACCTAACCCTGCAGGGATAAATATCTTTGGAGGAGCTGTGTTTGCCTTTCAATTTTCATACATACTTTTCATTAATCCTAGTCTAATTAGTAGATCATGAGATGGATTTCCCACCATACTTGGCTCTCAAATTTGCCCTTGCACAGTCACCCAAAAAAAACTACCTTCAGTGTCAGGGGCAAAAAGATCTGGAGGTCCCATATGGTATTCTTGTTCTGAGAGGAGCTATGAGTGATTATCTTTATTACCAACTACACTGGAGTCTGTCCTGATGTTACTGGTTGAGCCCTGTGTTTCCTGTGTAGGACAAGACATGTATCTCTGGTGATGTGTACTGAAATGAACGCATAAAACCTGTCATTCTGCTTGGGTTTGTGCAAGTCTTTACATTCTCTCTGCATCCAATACTGAGTGGAGAGCACCCAGTTCATGCACAATTTGGACGTTTGAGTGACTTGAAAGCTCTCAGTTGGCCTCCTCTCCAATCTGTTCCTGCTCCTCGCTCTTCAAAGCATTTCTGTGACACGTTTCTGCAGGGCAAACTGCTGCAGCTTTACTGTATTCCTGACTATTTGCGCATGCATTGGACTCAGAAATGTATTCCTCTGTACAGGCCAGGCAGGTTTCCTTCTCTGTGGGGGCCAGTATCTTTTCATTGTCCTAACATCTGCCTGGTTGAAGCTCACTCTCTAAGCTGTGACAGCACACCTCATATGCTGCACTTCCATCAGTGTCTCCCATTTCTAGTTTGGCTATTGGAATACAAGCCTCAAAGTGACAGTGAAACTTGCTTCAGTAATTTCATTTTAATTCCATGCTGTAGGCCCTCAGCATTTTTAGAAGCTCTTACTCACTAAGTCTTTTCTCAGTGTAATAGGAAACAAACAGATGGAAAAATCAGGTGAAACTAGTGAGCCTTTTTGATTAACAGGGAGAGGTTCACAACTGACCTTTTTCCTATTCAATGTGAATGAAACTGTGGAGAAAAAACAATGTTGGTATGACCATTTTTCTTTTTGAAGAGAGATGTCTCTAATGCTTATGACTGTAGCTGAGATGGTATTACATCTCTCTTACTAAGTTTCTTTTCACAGCATCATGGAATGGTAGAGCTTGGAGGGGATCATCTAGTCCAAACGNGAGGAAGAACCTTTCCATACCTTCTTATGGCTAAGAGAGGCTGTAACAGTCCAAAATGTAGTTTAACAACTTTGAGAAAAAATATTTAATGACAAACAGCTCTTTCACTGTGGTGAACAGGAGATGATGCCTAAAGTCAAACTAGAATCAGTTAGTATAAGGACAGTCCAAGTCATTTCTCCTCAGTGAAAACTGCAGTTGATGGGAAATTGGAGATAGTTTATTTAGCATCATTCTGCCCAAGCAGCTCCATGGAATTTGTCTTTAAAAATGTAATCTATCTGAAAACACTTTGGTAGCAAATGCATTAGGAGAATATTAAATGTGCAGTGTTGATATCAGAAATCAAAGGTAGTGAATTTGGTCAATACAGTGCCTCCTGTAGCTGCAGTCACTGCTTCTGTCATAACATTGCAGAGCTCTGGCAGTTGTGTGGATATGGATAAAACCTGGGTAACCAAACCTGGTTTTACTCCTGACCATTTGCCTCACTCTCTTGAGAGGGCTCACTATTTGGGAGGAGGAGCTGTCAGATCTTGCTGTGGATCAAGATCCTGAACCATTGGAGGCTTCAGCCCTCTCTTCCAAGGTAATGTGAGTCTTCAGCAACCTAAGCTGGAAGCCGTGGAGGTTCAGGAGAGGATTAATGACAGGATGGGGTGTTGTTACTGGGGAAAGGCAGCATCTGTCAGGATGGGGCCAACAGTAAATTGACTGCCTGACTGCATAATGTGCCACCGCACATCAGTTGGTACAAGAGAGCAGCAGGTGATGTGATTTGCCTCGCTACCACTGCACAGCCAGTGAAGAGGAATAGTCACAGTGGCTACATGAGGCAGTTTGTTTCTGTGGATCATGTCAGAGACCTTGACAGTGCTTTCACACCAGCTTTATAGCAAGTACTGGTCATCTTGATTTACACAGTTGTGAAGAGAGAAAACGCAGACACAGTAACTATACCCTCCTAATGATTTCTCAAATACTACGTATATCACACTAGGCAGTTTTAGATACCATACAGTATCAACAATCCTCCCAGAACAGAGGAAATAATGTTGGAAAAATCTCAGCTGAAATGGCATCTGAGTGCTCTCTCAGCCGTTGTACCCTGGAGGGTACACAGCATGGACAAAGATACTGAAAGGGGAAGCCACCTTCTTCCTCAAACCTCCTGAGTAAATCTGTTGGGGGCAAGCTGCTTCTGATGGGACAGCAAGCTGCAATATTGTCCTCTGTTCTGCAGATGACAAGTGTTTTGCAGGACCTTTAGTATGGAACAGGATGAATCTGCCTAAGGCAGTCTGCTCTTTCACTACACAGCCTCTTGCTCCCTTGGAAATAGTCCAGGAAGGCTGCTGCTACTCTTAAAAAAAAAGCCCAATGATGGTGTTTGGTAGGAGACATCGGAAAAAATAATACATTTGTGCTGATTCCCCCTCACTTTTCCAGGGTGAACAAATTCTCTGTTTGGCCACTAGAAGGTGAAAATGCCCTTGCAGTGGTGAAAGTTGTCACCTATTTCGTTTAAAGCAAGCCTTTTCCCACAGAATAGCTGGACCCCAAATCTCTATATTAAATTAAACACAGGGAGTTTTCCTCATGAAGTCATTAAAATATGATGGTGATGCAATAAGCATGTATAGAGAACAGCCACAAACTACAAGATGCTAGCCAGTGTATTAAATAAATAGAATGTACTTGTGGAATCCTAAATGGCTTAATTAATGTGATTTCAAAACAGTAAGGAGTTCAGACAGTGAATGCAGCACCTCTTTCTGGACAGCTTCTTTCAGTCACTTTTTGTTATTCTCATATTGTTTTTTAATGGAACTATTGATCGGTGTTTGAACAGTCAGAAAGACAAAGCACTAAATGCAGCCTGATGTTAAGCATAGCACCCTTGCTCTTAAATATTTACTGCTTTTGTCATTGTGTATTTCTTTTCTGCCAAAATAAGCAGCAAATATGTATAGCCCTTGAATGTCATAGAGCAATCATACTCTTTCCCCAGGTGATTGCCTTTGCTGACGCAATTCCACATGCCAACAAATTCAGCACCTATTCATAGAGTTAAAAGTACAGGAAATGAGTACGTTTTATCTAACTTGACTTTTAAGCCCACTTTTTTCCCCTTTAAGATGATGTGCTTCTATTTCCCACTCATCGTGTTTGGAGCATCTGATCTTGATTCTGTATCATACTCGTGAATGACTTTGCCACTATCTTCAATGTCAAGGCACCATCTCTTCTTTCTTTGCTCATTATAGTCCAAGTTGCTATTACTTAGTGTTAGACTGGATATATCTAATAAGTCTACTAAAATATTTATTAACTCGTCTGAGGCTTAGTCTCCTTTGAGTTTCCCCCTAGAACTCTTTTATTAGCATATCCAGGAACATGCCACATGTGCCAGTTTGTTCTGCTAACACGTCTGCCTGTCCTCATTCTTTTGGGGAAGCCTGGAACTGCTGTGATGCAGCCCTGTACAACAGCTCCGTATTCGTAAGGGAAGATGAACAGGCTTGAAACTAAAGACAGAAATACACTGTATAGACTTCTTTTTTCCCCCCCACTTTTTGTTTTCATTAATATCATGGTTTTGCCCAGCCAGCAATGAAGCACCACAACAGTCTTTTCCTCACTGCTCCCTGTACCCCCCTCAACTACTTAGGATGGTGGAGGCCCCAGCAAGATGAGAGGAAAAAAAAGATAACCAAGGATGTTGTGGATTGAGACAAGGGCAGGGAGGGCTCAGTGCCAATTACAGTTCTGGGCAAAACAGACTCCAATACTTGACTTAGAGAGGAAATTGGGGGAAGTTCTACTTCTCTTCTACCTACTAGAAACAGAACAGACAGAAAGTAACTACAGAGCAGGATGATGACAAAATTACAACCAGCACTTTAAGATCTCCCTCTCCCATCCCTCCTTTCTTCCCAGGTCCAGCTCACTGCTCCCGATATCTNATAAACGAAGCTCGTTGATCATTCATATTGAGTGCCCGTGTCTTCCCTCCGACGCGACACCCGCTCAACGGCTCAGAGGGGCAAGGAATGGGGTATGTGGTCAGTCTCTCACAGATGGGCTCTGCTTCTTCTCTCTTCTCACAGGAGGATGGCTCCTGGCATTCTTCCCCTGCTCCAACACAGGGTCCCTCCCAAGGGATACAGTCCTTAACAAACCTCTCTGACATGACTCCTTCCCAATGACTACAGCTGCTGCTCACAAACTCCTCCAGCGTGGGACTCCTCTGCAGCAGCAGCATCCCAAGCACCTTCTGCTGCAATGTTGCCCTCCCACAAATTCACAGCCTCCTCTGGGCACAGTCACCACCCTTGGCATGGGGTCCTCTTATGAACTGCCAACAAATCCCTGCTTCACCACTTTTCTCCACAGGTGGCAGTGGGACAACCTACCATTTCCCCATGGGATGCAGGAGAGTCTCTGCTCCAGCACACCTCCTCCTCTCTGCCCTCGCTGACCTTGGAAACAATTATCAAAAGTAGTAAGAAAGAAAACAACATATTAAAACTGGAAACCTTCTGAGAGGAGAGGAGAGGAGAGGAGAGGAGAGGAGAGGAGTTATTATATGATTTCAATTACAGAATCACTGAATTGTTTCAGTTGGAAAAAACTTTGGAGATCATCAAGTCCAAGTGGAACTGAAAAGTTTGGCTCACAGAATGGTATTTAATAGGTGAGTACATAGCTGGGCTCTAAAACTGTTACAAATGGTCGCATATTATATGAGAACAAAAAAGTAAGCAGTTTATTATACTAAAGCCTGCTGCTTCTAATTTACATGCTGTTGCTCTTAGGTTTCAGCATTTGCTTGGAGCACATACATGCTTTCAGCGTGTCTTGGAAACAAATGACAAAACATGTCCATAGGGAATATTGCACCATAAAATTGAATTTTAATAGAGCAGGAGGGGGCTGACAGCAAAAATAATCAATTTCAAATGCAAAGTCACAGGTCAGCATATTGCAGCTGAGAATATTCTGGCTGTTGTGTTGAGCTCCCCTGTGTAACACTAACCCAGTCCCTGCCAGTCTCAGAGAGAGAGGAGGTAATTCCATAAAGGTAAAATGGAACATAATGCAGACCTAGTAGCCATATGCTTAGTTTCTTATGAATCACTTCATTTTTGCTGACAGACCATGTCTAGTGTTCTCAGTTTTTAACTCAGTGATTCTTCTTAGCAGTGTGCTCCACATCTTCCACAGCTCCCACAGCTCCACGTGAAGGAACAGAGCTGCTGATGCCTAAGCATCTAGTGGGCCAGGGAAGGGGCAAGCCCAACCATCAGGCATCCCCCTGGGGACAGCATTGGCAGGGCAGGGCTGTGGGGAGCTGGAGACTGGCCCTGCTGTGGCATCTCTGTGCAAGGGCTGATGGCCCTGGGGGGCTGACATGGGGTAGGCAGGGTGAGGAGAGCCCCAGAGAGTGGGCAAGAACACTCATGGCCAGTGGTGCCCTTGGGACCTCGATTTACTGAACACATCTATTAAATCCTCTCTTCATACTTTATAGTTCCTTTTTCCTCACAAATTTTATGTCAAATATTATCCTACTGTCCCTGTTGAGCGTGGTCTGCTGAAGCAGACCAAAAACCCGATACATGGAATCTAAATGACCAGGAATCATGGAATGATTTAGGTTGGAAGGGACCTTCAAAGATTATCTAGTCCAACATTTTCCAATAGATCAGGTTGCTTAAAGCCTCATCAGACATATTTGAACACTTCATGGGGTGGGGCACATGCAAACTCTCTGGGCAACCTGTTCCAATGTATTATACATATGGGGAAGCTGGAGGTCACTACATGATCCTCAAAACATACTGAAAAGCCCAGACCTTGGGCTCAATTTGATGAAACCAAGGGGATTTCAGCCTGAATATCTTGCACACAGGCATAGCTCACAGTCCATGCAGAGGAATAGGCTGCCCAGGGATAGTGTGGAGTCTCCTTCCTTGGACTTCCTATGCGACCTGATCTAGGTGGACCTGCTTCTATCAGGAGGTTGGACTAGATGATCTCTAAAGGTCCCTTCCAACCCTACCATTCTATGATTCTGTGGTTCTATGAGCGGGGTCTGCAATGTCACCCTGCCTTTCCTAGATGTTGTGACAACTACCAGCCAGCTCTCTATCAGCTCATAATAATCTGCACCTTCTGCAGACAATTATTAGTTATCACAAAGTTGATTCTGCCCTTCACACTATATTAAAAGAAAAAAGAAAGATAACTAAACCCAACAAAACCACCTAAAAGCCTCTCTGTGGGTTGTTGTGGAGAGAAGGCAGAGGCAGTGCTTTGTGGGTTGGAGCAGAGTGCAGGGAACCCCATCACGGGCTGGCCTAAATTCAGGCATCCTTCTGGTGCAGCATGGAGCTCCTGTTTCCATTGAGTGGCAGAAGGAGTAACCAAGCAGCCCTTTGGCAGATAGAAGCTGGATAATACCCTGAGGCTCCCATCTCCGTGATTAGCAGAGTGTTTCATGCAAATGCAGCACTGGGTCGGGATCATGCAGATCCAGTTATGTGCGCGGTTGTGGATGGCCATCTGAACAAAGCTCCAAGGATTTTCACAATACTGGTTTTACAAGAAAGAGATAACAAATAAAAACATATCTTCAGTATAAAGGAGAAAATTAAGTCTTCAGACACTTAAATGCAGATGCTACACCAAAGCACAACTCATTACGAGTTGTATGTTGTATAAGCACTGTGCTGTTTGGTTGGAAACTCACTTGGTGTTCATAATTTGCCCTTGGCAAATGTTCAGTTCCTGTCCTAAACCCTGGGTAGATCCACACAGAAGACAGAGCAAAAACAAAAAATACAGGGAGTGGAGACAGCTGCAATGGTGGTGTTTTTTAAAAGAAGCAATGCAGGAAGACCTGCAATGTACCTGTAGGTACAGATTTTCCTACACACAAGCAGCTGTCAGAATTGGGAAGCAAGTAGATGCCAGTTCTTGCAAGAAATTGGGTGGGAAAAGCCCAAGGGAATTTGAAACATAAAATATTCTACTACTGACCATGAATATTTTTCTCCTCCTCAAATTCATTATCTGGCAAGAATCAAGCCTCTCGATGTTTTACTGGGGAGATTAATGGTGGTTAGTGGAGGTGCTGGCCCAACTTCTCCCACACTCCTGTAGCAGATAAAAGCCAGCTTCTCTGGCTGTTGGGAAAGACCCTACATTCTGCCCAAGAAAGGTATTGCACCATCCAGACATCAGCTCAATGGGCACTGCATCAGGGTGGGAGAGTTTGTGAGTGAGCCCAGGAGACGCTACTGCCCCTGGTGCTCCCCTCAGGAGGGAGCTCACTCCACACTCACTCCTCTGAGTGCTGTCTTTAAACATTACCATGGCTCCAAAGTAGTGTAGGTGCTTCTGAAGGTTAGACATTTGTGCAAAAGGATACTGGATTGAATTTATGTGCATCTGTCTTGTAAGGATATTTCAAGTGCTTGTCAAATGCACGGGGCAGAAAGCATTCAGAGTCACAGAATCAATAAGTGAAATAAACTTGGTAGCAATGGCCTCAAATTGTGAGATTTTTGCAGACATAACCCCAAGATTTGTTTTTTACCAAAATCAGGAAAGTGATTAGGCTTTTAGTGAAAAACCTAATGCTACTCTTTTACATGCTTGAGTAAGGACCCATTGGAATTATGATAAGAAAGTCTATTGTGAGGATCTTGCCATTTAAATTCTCAAACTGTTGCTGTCTTCCAGATTCTCCCTCTCCTCCTTTGATCCTAAAGTATGCCAACAGTCTGTAGTCTTGGCAAGTTGTCTGCTTCACAGCAGCCAGCTGGTAGGGCATCTCCTAAATACTGAAGCTGAGAAGCCTAGCCTGATTCCTTCTTATACTGTCCATTTAATTCTTTAATACACATATTCCTTAAAATATCTACTTGAAAGTGCCCACTATGTGAATTAAATCCATCACGCACAATGCTTCTAAGAACACTGATCCTCATTTTCAATGATCCTCATTTTCAAATACAATCTTAAGAAGAATAGAAAGTGAAGGTTGGAATGGAAGGGTAGACTTATTAATTAGAAAGCTAATGAATGGATTTGATACCTTCATCTGAAAGCTCAGAACATGTGTTATTTTGCTGTGGAAAATGCAGAGCACAACAGATGGATTTGAAGTACCGTATTCTGGAGATGGCATTAACATGATTTTTCATTTGTGATCTTTTTGGAAGGGTTAGGACCACTTATGGTGGGTGAAGTTTTTCAGTATGTGAAGAGGACAAGGCAATACACATGGGCAGAAACAACAGCCAAAATGCAAAAGCATTATTCTGCAGTGAAGAGGCTGTGTAAGACCTGAGCCTGGCCTCTCTGATGCTTCATAAGAGAAATAAAAAGAGATAGGTGTTCTGTTTATCTGCCATGAATCAACAAGAAGGAGGTCAGCGAGAACATGAACTGGTTTTTTTATGAGGATGTTGAACATAAAACCCTCCTCTCTCTTGCCTGGATTATCACTCCAGCTCTTCTTTCTGTATTTACGTTTTTGACTTCTAGTGGGAACAATTAAGAAGAAACAATGAGCCTCTGCTGTCCTGACATAAAATCTGCAATAAAATCTGTCCCCTGGAAGAAAAGCTTGGAACCCATCAGGGAGAAAATACATCCTCCTGATAATTGTTTAGCAATGGCAGAGCACTGAGAACACTCTGAGGATATGATGCATGAGATTATAGATCTGCTGAAAATGTATGTAAAACAGAAAGTAATTGAGATGTTTTAAAATACATTCAGCAGCCATGAAGTGACACAATAGGACACAAAAATATCAGTGTGCCTGAAAGAACAGAACTGGCAGCCTTGCAGTGTTCCCTTCAAGGACAATAATGGGTTTTCTTTTTTCTGCACTATACCTTGGAGGAGTTTCCAGTTTTTAAAGCACAATAATGCCAGAGCAGGTTCTGTCAACATGGATAATTTAACTGGAATGGAAACGCAGAGACTCCTAAAACACAACTGAAGTCTTCAGACAGCACTCAGAGAAAATATAGGGGTTAGGTTCACTACTCCTGGTCTCATTTGTATCATTAAACTTGGCCTATCTCCACTGCAATGCATGAAGTTCTGCTGGTGCAAAACCTCAGCAAAAATAACTGAGAGTCAGGTCCAGTATTCACAAGGGTCATGTTTTAAGAGAAAGGGGCAGTGGATATCTTTGTAAGCACTGACCTGGACAATTTGAGTCCATGAACATCAATGTAATTACTTAAGATTTCCATCAGTCAGTGCTCTGAGATTAGAATCTACTAGACTCTTTTGCTCCAGTGACACTTGATCACTCTGTTTGTGCTTATGGCATTAGACATTAATGAACCTCAACACTGTCTCCAACAGCATAGTACAGATTACTGAAGCCCAATGACTTCCCAAATTGTTCGTTCCTTGAAGAGCTCATCTGAAGATGAGCAAAGCCAGGTCCTACCTTTTATCAGTAGCTTTGTCTTAAGTTGGCAGCAGTCTCAATAACAAGGCTGAGAAAAAGAGGAATAGACTTAAGGTGCAAAATGAAGGAGAGGACTACAGGGGGTGGGGAGCATGTGAGAAACCATAAAAAGACTCTTGAGTAGAAAAGAAAGAATATGAGTCAGTAAAGCTCTGAAGAAAAGAGTGAAAAAGACAAAGAAACCATTAAAACCGGCAGTAAAAGATGAAGAAAGGAAGGTAGTAAAGAAGAAAAAGAAGGATGACAGGGGAAAGAATAGGGGCATTTCTTACTCATCATATCTTGAAACATTTTTTTCATTAAGTGTTAAGCATAAAAGCAGTACTTTTTAGGTTTTGAGTTGTACTAAATCTTCTCCCACAGTATACAGCGTACAGGCTGCGACAAGGGAACAAGGAAGCCATGGGGTCTCATTCATCTGAAGCAGAATAGTACCCATAATCTTTTCTTTCTTTGTGATTAAGCAATATTTGACTTTTAGCTTAACTGACTTTGAAATGTCAAGAATAGCATCAAGGCTTTAGCCTGTTTCTAGTGTTTACAAAAGCCAGGCACTCAAAAATGGAAAAGAATTTACACAGAAAGGCTATTTTCAAAAATAATGCCTACTGAATTAGAAAATCATGCAACAGAACCTCCTTTTTACCCAAACAACTGCTAATAAAACTGAAGACTGTGTGCATAGTGTGCCATTAGTGCCATTGCCTGAGAAGTGCATATTTAAGAGCAGCTTTACACTCCCCATGTAAGACTTTGAAAAGAGAGTCTCATGCAGACAATTCCTCTTAACTATCTGTGTTTGTATTTCTTACACTCCCACACTAGGAAAACAAAAACTATTTATTTAAAGTTCTGATTACCCTTGCTGGCTAGTCCTTATTTCACCAGGGCTGGATGATATCCATTAAGAGGGTCACGACAAGAGGTTGAGATGCAGAAAATATCCTATCCTGTCCAGAAAAAGGCTTGTGTGTTTGCCTGATTTGAAAAGCCATTGACTAGTCATGACTCAGGATCACTCAGAACAGAAATCAATAGTGCATACCACTAGAAGGCTAATCATCCAGTCCAGCCTTGAAAAGATGTATATCAGTTTGTTTTCTAGGCTCAGTGGTTCATGAGATTTTGAAGATAAAAAAATCACATTACTTTCACTAACATCCTCTCTGCTTACATTGATTCACTGGTTCTGACCCAATTTAAATGACTGCTGCCTTCAAGTGATTTATGTTTGAAACAATGCCATGTTTCATTTCAAAACGTCATCACAGCTTTCAAGCTGTATGAAGCATTCATGTCCAACTCCAGCACTTTGTAGAAATATTGACTCCAAAGATAATGCATGAATTGAAAGATATGGGTGAGAATTATTAGAATAGCATAGTTTCAAAGGATCATACAGTATCATTAACCATATTATTTTCTTTAAAGTTCTGTTTAGACCATTAGGTTGTCTCATAAACAGCTACAGAAGCATATATTCAAAGACGAGAAAATTGAAGAGCAACAGATGAACCGGAAAATGACACAGAAAGGGGGACTTGTGATCTCTCTGAGAGCAGTCTCTGAGACCATATATCAATTGCAAGACCATTAGTAAAAAAGACAAAAAGACTCAAAAATTACACCATGGCATCACTTTAAAGAGAACAGAAAAGATGCACAGCACTGCCATTAGATGAAACATCCCAGGAGAATGTCTAGCAGATGGACCCGGCACTGTGCCCTGCAGGAAAGCAAAAGCTGTTCAGCCTCTGCCAAGATGACATGAAAGAAAAACTTAACTCTCAGATAAACCCCAATCTGGCAAATTAGTTTAGCCCAGAGAATGCGAGCAACATATGACAGCCAGCAACCTGAGAAGGTTGTCAGATTGTGGTCCTGACCTGGCTCTAATTACGGCTTATTGAGAGACCTTTCTCTCTGCCCATCCCTGGCATGCAATTGCCAAATATCCCCTAGAATAGAGGCTACCCAGAATAAGGGGCTCAAATTTTGGGACATATTCATGACCTTGCTTTCCCACATTTGTCCCCTACTTTCCTGCTCAAGGTCAGACCCACGAGCAGCAGCATTCCCAGAAGGCTTGCAAAAGAGTAGGTGATTCATCCATTAGTCCTCAAATCCTGGCCTAGTCACATGATCAATGTAGTGACTACAGTACCATTCCTACACCTCCCCGAGGGCCTCATCTCTTCCCCTGTCACCTAAGTGGCCATTTTGGGGCAGAGAAAATTCCTACTAGAGCTCTTTGCAACCTATATTTGAATAAATAAGTATACCAACGCTATCCAGGAGTTTTCTAATGTCAGGTATCAAAACCTGCCTTGCATACTAACCCCAGCCAACCAAGGCAGGGCTGTACATAAGGCCAGTGAAATGAAGCCAGCCCAGACTTAGTTTACTCTGAATTTCTATGTACAGCCACACCTTTTAGCCTTCAACATGTAAAACTGAAATCATAAACTTAATCTCTGTTTTCACTTAGGCCATCACACACTGTCAGTCTGGGACTCGAATCCATCCAGGTAGCCCATCCCAGTGGTCTCCCAAATCCTAGTCCTAAAACCATACAGTTCAAAGGTTAATCTCCTCTCTTACTGGCAACACCCCTTCTTCAATAAGTCTACCTCTAGTTCCATCCAAATTCTAGCCAGATAACCTTTGACAGTAGCTAAAAACACCAGAATCTCTTTCCAGTTCTCATAATTTGAAAACATGAAAGTTTAAAACTCAGACAGTCCAGCCTGACTCTAGGCTACTTTCTGTTTCCCTAACTGGCAGTGTTCAAAAAAGGCCAAGACAGATGAGGTCATTGGTCGTAAGTATAGGTAAATAAAAATAGGATCAGCGTACAAAACAATCTGTTTTCCCAACCACAGTGAAATTCCAGCCCTCTTCAACGGAGCCCGTATCTTCTCTTGTAAGGAATAGCTCGAGCAACAGTCACAACCAAAGGTGAAGTATCACTCCAGTAACTGAATCACAGGCAAGGATAATGCTGTAGAGTGGTTGTTTTTACTATAAGTTGAGGAAAATGTCAAAGAATGTCAAGATATAATTTCATTTAGCTTCCTCTGCTTGTTCAGTTTTGAGCAACTTCACCATCCTATCTCCAAGTAACTCGCTTGTCATTCAGTAAATGTACTTGGTCTCTTTAGACTGTTTGCTTCATCAAACTAACCAAGTAAATTTACTGAGTAGTCTTAACACTGCCACAGGGGAGTCAGTGCTGCAATATCCCATTGGGGAGCAGGATATAGCACCAGCAGATAATTAATTTCAATTATGAATCTAAAAAATCTCAGATCCGTAGTTGGAGGTAGCCCAGTTCCATGGGTTCTGACTTTCAAGGACACATGCATGTTTGCTAGGGGAAAGGGGAGCAAGGGATCATTGATGAGATGGGCAAAGAAGCCAATGCTACACTTCCTCAAGGACTTTTGTGACTGACTCCCCACAAACAATGTTTTCTACTTAGAAGGACCACAAAAAGAAATCACCATGGAAAAGCCTGCTAAATGTACTGCCTTGTCCCTGAGGGAAGAAGAAAATCTTTGCAATACAACAGGGAAAGAATGGGGCTGAATATGAAAGGAGTGAAGTTGTAGCCTGAAAGTGAAACTGTCCCTCTTAATACACTCCAGAGGACTAGAATAAGTGCTCTCTAATTAGCTTGCATTTCACTTGGCATATTTATGACTGTTACTGCACTTACTAGTAGACCAATACACAAGGCTTTTTATTAAAGGATCTCCAGAGGGAAGCATCCAATCCTGCCAGCAACCATGTTTCAGAGGTTTAACCTCTCTAACCTTTGTGGTTCAGTTAAAGTTCCTCCTCCACACGTACTGAGTACATCATTCTGCCAGGTGAACTGTAAGTTAGACTTAGGAAAATACCTGTTCCGTTTAACATGTAATTGCGTCAATTTGTGGTTACCTTTTATCTGATTTGCTCATAAAAGTTACCAAATTAACAGTAACAGAAATGTTAAACCTAGCTATTGAGATACCAAAATCAGATGCAACGAGGAGGTGCTGTGTTCATGACCAGAAGACCACTGAACACTGAAGTGTGAGCGATTCAAGCAGTTAACCCCAGCAGGAGTGCTGCACTGCAGGATGGCCTTCTGACCTGTGCTCTGTGGCACAGATCTTTTGGCCCCAGGGTAAACGTAGGTGGTTGATGGTAATGGAGGAGCCTGCAGGCAGCTCCAAGCATTACACCACCTGCATGCCCTTGCCTTTAACTAAGACTGCAGCAATAAGTTCTCCTGTGAACACCTTTTCTATCTGGCAGTAGAAATGATGAAAAGGGAGTTTTTCTTTTCTGTAACTCCTACGTGGATGGAATTGTGCCTGAAGCCACACAATTCAGTGTTACCAGTATCTGAAAGGACATAAGATTATCTATATTATCCTCTCTTTCTCCATAACACTGATGCTAACAAATAGCATTTTAAACAGTATTTATGAGAGTCTGATTGCATTTCTTACTGGGATCATAACAAACCGGCACCTCCCACTGCAAAGCAGCAGTTAAGAAATATCATTTGCTTAGCTTGAGTAAGTTTTAAATAGAATGAATTGCTCAGTCAATCATCTAGCATTAGGATGCAGGGGTTACAGCATAACGTCGTGCATTTTGGTATGCTGTTTGTTTAGCACTGCTTAGTCAGCGTGAGTAGCTAGATCTGCCAAAGCCTTAGCTGCCAGCTGTGAACTTGAACCTAGACGTGCTGAACTTTGACCTAGTTAAGCTAAAGAAGGCCTCCAGAGCTAGCATCCACCAGAAGATAAGGAAGCTACAGCCCTCAGGACAAGCTGCAACTGGAGAAGATAAAAACAGTTAGTAGCCTATCTGGAGTCAGATAAGGAATCAATAAGGCATTGGAAGGTCCCAGATCAGAAATCACCACTGAACCAAAAGTACATAATGAGGGCGTGGGGGAGAGGTGCACGGATGATAAGGGTACCATTGCCCAGGGATTTCTTTTTTGGGATCTCTCTTTGTAAGTACCCAGCCTGAGCTGCTCCTACTGCTGTACCACTCAAATTATATCATTAGCAGAATCTGCTAAACTATATATAGTCTATATATACACTATATAAACTATATATATTCTATAACTGCAGGGACAATACTGTCTGAATGAATATGGGGGGGGGGCCTCTGTCCTGGAGCCAGTTGGGGCACCTGTTGATTTACTGGAGCTGCCCTCTGTGAAGGGACTTAGATCTGAGCAGTAAAGTCACTGCTGATGTAAAAGTGACTCCCTGAGTCTGAACTGG